>VZUI01056813.1:0-32658 GCA_013401135.1 Cettia cetti | reverse complement strand
ATGCTCCTCCCAGGGGGAGGAGCCAAGCATTCCCACATGGATATAATCCGGGGTTTGGGACAGCACAGTAGGCCTTTCCCCACTGGATTCCCAGAGGACAAGAGCTACTAAACCTTCTCTACAGGATTACTGCTTCGACAAGACCATTTCATCTGGACTGCTACTACCACCCTAACAGGGTGTCAGGTTGTATTCTGACTCTGTCAGTATTTTGTACTATTGAATTTATTTTATTTTACTTTATTTTACTTCTTTTCTTTTTCTCTTATTAAATTGTACTTCTGACTTGGAGTCTCTCACTGGTTTTGCTTTCAAACCAGCACAGCTACAGAATAGTTTTCCCCATCACCTAAGATGCAAACATAACGCTTTTTGCAAGTCTACAGTTATACTGATGAGCAGAAGAGTCAGATGTTTCCCTTTACAGTGTTACTGTCAGTTACAGAATTGCATATAAGAAACCTGCTTTCTTTCCAAAAAGCATTAAGATTTAAACCCGTGGAAATAAGTACTGGGCCTTTATTATTTTATTACTTCATCTTTTAAGATTTTACTTTTCCCTGCTGTAGTTAAAACTAGAAGTTACTTCTTAATAAAATATAGCTCTTCATTCAGTGGCTTTGTGCAGTCTGTGTGATTGCTGGGGATTGGGGGTCAGGGTTAAAAAACTCCTCACCTAGAAGACTTGGGAATAATAGAAATGCTTCTCTAAGTGCAGCATTGGTTATGGCAAGTAACAATGTGATCTCTGAACTATAGGTACGTCCTTGTTTGTATTGTAGCTCTTCCTTATGATCCCATTAAGGAGGTTTCTGATTGAGGCTCATGCTTTGAGTCCAAGAGAGGTTGAAAATGGAAGGGGGAAGGAGAATAAAGACTCCTGGATTTTTGATGTTTCTGAGCTGGAATAACTGAAGTGTTGATGCTTCTCAGTGAGAAAACACTGTTGCCTATTAAATACTTCTCCCGGGCTTGATGGTGTAATCACAAAAAGACTCAGGGAGATCATAAAAAACCAAAGATGTAATGGGAGGGAGAAAGAAGATGATGAAAAAGTAGACTGGGCAGCAAAAGAAAACAGGAAGGGAGAAGGATAGAGAAAGGCAAAGAGAAGGCATTTTTAATTTAGCAAATCACCATGCTTCTTTCTGCCATCTACAAATTATTTTTGAGAAAAATGTCTGATCTGCAGACCTCTCTTTTTCTTTATTCCTTTGGTACTCAGTGCAGTTCTAATTAATTTTTCCTATCTTCAGCTAGTTTAGAGGTACAACTGTTAGATTTTGCTAGAATAGGTGGATTCTTCATCTGTCGTTCTCTGTGCAGTGCATCAATAAAGGCAGGGTGAATTGAAGACTGGCATGTTCAAATTGTTTTAAGAAAATTTCTGCACTAACACAAGTTGTGAGTTGTTGTTTTGTTTTAATGGGGTAAATAAAACATGATGCTGGAATGACATCCTGTGTTTTGTGAATCACCTTGCTTTGAACAGTAATGGGTTGCTGAGTCATAGGTGCTGGTCATAATAAAATATTACACAGAAATTAAATTGCATGAATATAAATAAAGTAACCATTTCTATCTTAAAAGTGGTTGAATTAAACCAGCATAATATTGATAGAATGAAACATGATGTGCAGTGTCATGGAATCTGTTTTGAAAGTTTAATGAGAACAAGAAATATTCACCAGTTTTTAAAAAGTTTTAAAATGCTGCTAAATCCTGTCAGTAACTATTACTGATTTATTATTATGAATGCAGATACTCTTTGGATTCCGTATCAGATGTTCAGGTGCATGTTTGTGTGCATGTGTGTATAGAAATAATGTGTGTGTATTTTTATTTACTACATATCAGTTGTTGAAAAATACTTTTATTGACTCACAGAAAATAAACCTTGCTGTAGCATTCACACAAAATTTATGCTTTCTGCTGGCATATTTAACAAATGGGAATTCTAGAGCAGTATCACTCATGGGAAGAGGTAGACATTTATTGTTCTGTATTTGATAAAGGATTTTGGTAAAATGTGAATGGGGAACTACATAAAATTTAGCTGTGTTAACTTCAATTGTTGTTACCAGGTACTAGGAAGAAAAGTAACTGTGTCAAAAATAAGAGAATAAAAGTGGTAGGAGAAATAACCACTTGTGTTTGAGTCTTTGAACATGATCCATGAACAGCTGAAAATTGGGTTCTTTTATTTTTCAAGCTTATCATAGTATCCTGGTAAATGATGGATAAGTATGGAAAGGAGTTTTGACCTATTTGCCTTGATACTCACATGACTAAATGTCATCTTTCACAGCTGGTGGCTTAGGCAGCAGTTTGTTGGCAATGGTGGCAGCAATTTTGGATTTAACTTTGTCCATCAAACCAAGACCATTTGTCTCTGTCATGTCACTTTTTTGAGGTGCACTGTGTTGAACTCCCAGCTACAAGAGTTAACTCCATCTTGGAGAACCAAGTGCCCTTGCAGACAGCAGCAAGTGTTTCTAGTAAAAGAGGCCAGGCCACATGATACAGCAGTTGCCAGCCATCCTCTGTACAAAGTTGGGAGAATTACCAGCAATCCCAGAGGGAAATGCAAGGGGCCTGGCTATGATTGAAAAATTTGGAGCAGCCAGAGGTGTGACAAGTACTACAGCTTATGGCGTATCTAAGCACTAATTACCGTTTTTCAGAAATGTGTTTTGTTTTTCATATTTTAACCATGTGTGATTTGTAGCCGTAGAAGGAACAGATTCAGAACTTCAAAAACTTCAGAAATGTTGTGGAAATACGACCACCTAGGGGATTTATTTAATTACCTAAACCCTTTCTTGTGTTCCAGCCCAAAGGAACTTCTGTAGTTAGGATTTTATAGTTGTGATAGAAAACAGATGCATCATTAAGTATTGGTCCTTGAGCATCTGTTTCGTACATGTTACCTGTTACCTTTCAGAACAAAACTGCCTGGAAGGCTGGGATGTTTGTTATTTCCTAACTTCACCAACATGACCTGTTCGTTCCTATTTTATGCAGTGATTGCATTCTCTTCTTGCCTGTCATTCTCAAGGGAAAGTTTCTGGCTGACTAATTATGCCCAGAAGCGTATGGTAGAAGGGCAGCCTGAAAAAGTTGAACAGCACCATTCCCATCTCCTCTTGAGGAATGTGTACTACTTCTTTCTGTGTTACCAGCACAAGAATGTTGTGTGCTTGGAAGGGCCGTTGGTTAGTCAGGTGGCAGTGTGCCATGGTAAGTTTTTAGGATTTTTTTGATGGGGCAGAAAAAAAGGAAGAGAATACTACAACTTATTCATTGTTTACAAATGCAAGAAAAGCACAATGTTGAGAGCAAGAAAGATGAATAGCGAAATGAATATTTGTTCACCAAAGGCTTTCTGGAAAACTTGGAAAAATGGAAAAAAATCTAAATTTTCTCTTGTGCCTGGATGATTTTCCATTCAGAAAGTTGTATTTCAGGATAGAAGTTGGATCTGGGAAACTACATGATTCTGGATAGCAAGGTGGGAAGATAATTGCTGAGCTATATAAGGTCTTCATTACTTAACTAGATACTTGGTTATAACACAGCTTGGCGCATTCAGTCCATCCAGGATTCCTGGGCAAATTTGCCATTTCTCCTAATGCAATTATGGTTTTTATTTTAACCTCGAGAGAAGCAGCAATCTCTAGAAAGTCCTGCTGTTTTGATACCTGCAAAACTAAATAGTACAGGGCTATTAAAAGAGACTCTAATGCGCAACAGCAGCCAGGTTCTCAGCTCTGTGTTGGAGTGAGAAGTAGAATTATTCTGGAAAAAGATCTGTGGACAAGCAAAGGACTTGTCTCTGCTCATAAAATGGTAATTAACATAGTCAGTGAAGTGCGTTATAAACCACTGCGGGATGTGCCTGCAGTACTTTGCTTTGCATTTGATAATTTGCAAAATAGAGCTTACTTATTTATCACCAATTCTGTCATATTGCATTTAGCAATTTGACTTTCTCTTGTGGCTTGGCTTTCCCTGTGAGATTCCGGATCTAGGAGCCCTGTTTTCCTTTCAGGGGGATTTTCTACTACACTCTCAATTTGTTTGAAACCTTCCAGCCAATTACTGATGTTGCTGTTTTTTAGATCTGCTGTTTGTGTTTTTAATGAGGATAGTCAATACAGCACATTCTCCACATTTAGCACATTATCCAAATTCTTTTATAATGGGGATTGATTTTTAAGCAAAAAACTGGGCACAGGGATTTCTTGTTACTGTTGATTTATCTAGTAATACGTTGTGATATTTAAGTTTATGCTGTACTACTTTATAAAGTCTCTAATAATTCGGTTTGTGAGTACTACTGCATCAATTATAGCATTATCAGTAAGGCATAAGATAACAAAGATAATTGACATTTTCAGGAAAACGTGTTTTGTTCATCTTTGCTTCTTCTTGGGTTCTTAAAATGTTTCAGTAATGTGACTCTCTTAGTTATATGTTGCGAGTGCTCAAAGTACTAGGTAACTTCATCTAGGTTTCTTTTCTCATGGAAGTTTGAATTAGATGATCCTTCAAGGTCCCCTTCAACCCAGCCTGTTCTAATACTCTGTGATACTGTGCGAAAAATACAGGTTTATTTCCAGAGTAAAAAAGCAGAGTAGAAAGAACAGTATATTCTCATTTTTCTGTGTGGGTAACAAAAAGATGATAGACATTGGCATGAAGTTGGTCCTGGTTGAAGTCTGTATTTATAACAAAATTTGCAAAGAAGGGGTGTAAGGAGAAAAGGTAAAAAATGGGTTTGCTTATTTGTAGGCTTTAGTTTCTGTACTTTGACAGGCTTCATTTCTATGCCTTCTAGTAGGTAACACTTCATTACCTGGATAGTTTGCATGACAAATGGAATTAATTTCTAAACAAATAAATACAGAATACTTGAGAAGTATAAATTTGGGTTTAAATGTCTTTTGTTTGTTTTTTGTTTGTTTTGTTTTTTTGTTTATTCCATGAAGCAGAAGTACAGGCTACCCAAACCAAGTCAGTAGCCTCCTCCAGCTCAAGACTGTTAAGGTATTAAGACCCCAATTGAACCTTCTTTAAGAGCATGGTTGTTGCACAGACTAACTAAAAATGTTTCTGCTCTGTGGGTTGTACACTAAGAATTTTAGAAGAAAAGTTAGCTTTCTAGCAAGTGTTGGACATGACATCTGTGAAAACAGGAAAGAAAATCCCAAGGATGAGAAAGAGATCCCCTTAAGGTGAACATCTTGTGTATGCAACCTGTCTCATGTGGTTGAAGTTCTCTTTAGAATAAGCAGAAGTGTAGTTGTTTAGAGCTTTGTTTTCCAACATCAGCAGGCAGGAGAAATACGTTAAGCAGGGTCAGTGCCAAAATTTCCATCTTGTCTGTGAGTCTGTTGTTATTTGATTTACAGCAGCTTGATCCAAATTGCAGCTCATGGGCCAGTATGGCCTGTAGCATGGTTCCTTTCGTTCATCCTCCCACCTTTTCCTCAGAGAAGATGGACAGTGACTCTTCAGGGCTTGAAAGTCAAATGACTCTTTTCATATATCTGCAGCTCCTTGGAGCAAGACCTGTTACCACAGCAATACTGAATAAAAAATGATGGGGATTAAACTGTGGTATGCCTCACTATCCATGTCCTGTGTGTTCCTGTCAATTTCCCCCCTGGAACAGCTCACAGCTAGGATGTAGGAGTCTTGTAGTTAAAGTTTAGTTACATGAATGGAGCCATGCAGATTTAAGTGATGATTCTCTAAAGTGTGACTTATACTCTAATTTGGAAGAAATAGTGGTATAAATAAGGGTAGGAGGGTCCTTACCTGAATAAAGAATCACCATCTGGCTTTACATGGAGGTGGTTTGTGCAAGCCTTTTGCCAGATTTTTGCTTTGTCTTTGACTGAACCACCTGTAGGGGTTTTGTTGACTCAGTTGAAGAATTATTTGCAATGTCTTCTGATTGGTTTCCACCTCATTCATATGTCATCTATCCTATGCTTAAGTCTATTTCCTTGATTAGTCCCACTGAGGTACAAAGAACAACTGTTGTGTGTTGAGGTTGACTATTGAACTAATTTTTTGGCCATGTCCAGAGCTACCCGACAGTCATCAGATCATTAGACAGCCAGGATGCTCTAAGTATTTGCCTGCACCATTAGTCCTCCTAGTTCCCTCCCTCCCTCCCTGCATTGCAGCCTTACTGTAGGTTCTTCTTGCTTATTACTATCTTTTCTCATGTTGACTCTTAGGCTTGGAATTTCCCTCTGCATCAGAAAGCTGTTCTTATTTTATATGTATTTGCAAACAGTCACCTTCTTTCTTGTCTGAATTACTCCTTAAAGCACACATTCTCTGCAACGCTGTCATTCTGTGTATGAAAGAACAGAATAAATTATATATTAAACTAAAATCTATCAATTTCACTGCCTGTTCTATACTGAGTACCTAATTCATGTTTCCTCTTTTTGCTGCATATTCTAAGTTGGTTTGGACAGAGGTCATCTCTTTCATTGGTTGCAAAGTGTCAGGTAGGTTGACAACAATGATAGGATCCTGATAAGTTTTATCTTTTGCCTTTGATGCTGTAAATGTCTCAGAGAAGGGATCAATATCAGAGTATTCAGCTCCAAGTGAAAGTGTTAGTTGTTCTTATTCTGTTGGACATCTTTTCTCAACTCTAATCTGTCTGCCATAATCTAGGACCCCTTTTCAAGGGAGATCTGTAACTAAAATGAAGAGTTATTGCAGATCAAGAGAGAGGTGGCTTGGCATAGCTGGGTGAGATTAGCATAGTGCAGACTTTTTTTCTTCAACCAATGCTGCATTTTCCTCATTTTGTGTAACTTCCAAATCAATGTAAGGATAAATAAAAAAAAAATTTAAGTATTGACAATTACAACATTGTTTTGGAATAATTGTGATGACTATTCACTGGGGATTATTAATATTGTGTTATATTAGCACTGCTATATTCCTCACTGACAGTACTTTTCCTCCCCGGAAAAGTAATCTGAAACAAACAAACTTAAGTGTGTCGACAGCATATCCATTCTTCTGAGTTACCTCCTTTGAACTGCTTCAAAGTAGTCCACATGTTCCTGGGATGTTCTGCTACAGGGTATTTGGATGAAAGAGAAAGACATAAGAATTTTGAATAATGGTACTTTCTAGACTCTGAGAGATATTTAGGGAAGGGGGAAAAAAGTTGTGTTGTACTGATTTTATATATGTTTTCTCTTGTGTTGTCAGATCCCTTGAGTAATTGTCATAAATAGGGCACCATTTTTTTTATTTGCCAACTGTAGAGGTCCAGAGACTACACGATTAGTGTATAAAGCTATTATGTAAATCCTCTTTGCCCCAGTTTAAGTTAATGCTCTACATATGGCATGCCTGGTAGGATGAGAATTCATGTTCACTCCTTACTCAATCAATGCATAACTCTGCTGCTCTTGGTGTGTTGCAAGAATAGGAGAGCTGGTCAAGGAGTTTGTAAGTACTGAAGTAATCATTTTAGTTTTTCATGTATAGGATACAGATGACTCACTATTTCTGTGTTTTAGCACTGACATGAGACTGTTCTGTAAATAGCACATGTTCAGAAATAGGACATCTCCCACCCCCATTAGCTATGAAATCAAGGTAATGTAGCTATTTAATTTTAAAACAAAAAGCAGGAGGAAATTTCAGCACTAATGGCAATCTAGAATTGCAGTCTGAGACAAAGGAAATGTTTATTTCTACTTCATGACAAGAGACCAGATTACTGGTTATCATCTAGTAGATAAAGAAAAAAGAAAAAAGGGCAACTAGGTGCCAAGAAGACTGGTAGAAGAGGAACACTGTTTTCTTTTTTCTTTTGGAAGAGCACTTAAGGATTTTGCAATAAAGTCTGAAAGTTTCTGAAAGGAAAAAAAGTATGATTGGTAAAAGTAGTTTACAAGGTAGCGTGCTGATAGCTGAAGAGTTCAAAAGAAGTTTTGTTATGCTGTATGCATTCTTTTTTTGATATAATAGTCACCTTAGGACTAAGAATTCCTTGATTACACAGCTGAGAGAGAGTCACACCTTGATCTCTCTTCCTGGAAATTCTGGATTCCTATCACAATCACCTATGTCTCTCAACCTGGGTAGAGAGGAGAAAGAAAAAAAGAACCCAAATCAAAGAAGGGAATGGAAGGCAAGCATGAAGTCCTGCGCCTGACATGGAATTAACTCCTGCAGTAACTACAGGATGGGGGCAGACTTAGGTGGACAGTAGTTCTGCAGCAGATGACCTGGGAACCCTGCTTGTTGACAAATTGGACATCAGTCAGCTCTTTGTCCTAGAAGCAAAGAAGGACAATTACATGCTGGGTTGTATTAGCACGAGTGTAGCCAGCAGGACGAGGTAGATGATTATTCCCCTTTGTTCAGTGTTTGTGAGACTGTGTGTACAGTACTGGGCCTGAGCTGGGGCTCCACAGCACAAAGCAGCCAGACTTGGATGTGTGAAGTGGTGAACTACCATGTTGCATCATGCTACTGTGTGTCCCTGAGAGCGACCTCGGGGCCCAGAGCATTGTGCTAATAAAGGGCTGATGATAAAGGTGAGGAGACGGTGGAAATCCAAGCGCTGTTTGTTGTTGGCACGTGCATCATCATACAGCCTTGAATGTGTTCCAGGGATGAGAGCCAAAATGGGGCCAAGGATCCAGGGTTATATAGCAGATAAAAGGGGTGGTCTTGAGGGTCAGGGTGCAATAGGAATGGGGAAAAGTGGTGCAGAGGAGTGGCCAGAAACTAGGGGGACTAATAAGATCAGAGGGGCAAGGTACTGCAGCAAAAATAAACCAGGGGGGTCCAAGGGAAGGAAGAATATTCTTGGAGATGTGCAAATATGGTAACAGGGTGACATAAGCTTAAAAAACCAATAGAACAACAAAAGCCAATAAATAGTTACGTGGCTGCAAAGGCCCATGGGAGGAAAATTTTTCTCACCCTAATCTAAAAGGGTATCTTTCCCATTTGCCTCAATCCTTCCAGGGTTGAGGTACAGCTACCTTAGGAATAATTCCCTGGGCCTGCACACTACTGATAACCTTTGAGTAGATATAGAGGATTCTGATACTTAAGCAGATTAATACGAATAACAAGATTCTGTGTTCCAGCTACCTATGTTGATTGTGTACATGCTTACCCTGACTCCAGAACAGAGTGTGTGGGTGGCAGCTTCTTTTTCAGATGAGGACTGAAGTGCCTCACACCTACTGTGTTTTAGCATAGGCTACAAATGTGGATACTTGTAGTACAAGTTAACTACCTGCCTCCTGGTAACCTGTGCACACATCACAGGTGAGAACTAACCTATGTAGTTGTACCTTGCAGTAGCACAGCTGCTTTCTGAATCATTCAAGATGGCATTAATTTTTTCCTCATATATTCACTGCTGCAAAAGAATGACCAAAATCTACTCAGAGACAGAAAATTCAGTTTAACTTATGAAAATATACAATATATTTAAAACCTCCAGAGCTGCTGCAGGGACATCTCCATTACTTCTTTATACATATTTTTTTCTCAATCTCCATAGCCCAGTTTTCAGGTTGATGGGTGTACCAGTTTCATGAGTTCTTAAACTTTCTCATCTTTTTTTGGAGTTAATCCAGTGATTCCCAGTGGTCAATGAGATTGTTCCTATTTATAGAATAGCCTTCAACACATGTTCAGTGCTGAAGTTTGTCACGAATGCAGAAGAGTGTTACGTGTGGTTGTAGGTTGGAGACAGAAATCATGACTTGAGTCCTCTTGATCATAAGGCAAACAGCTTGTTTTGTTGTTCAGAACCTTCTTATATAGGGAGTTCAAAACTGATTGGTTTTGAACACTGACACTGATTGGTCTGGGTCTTAACCCTGCCCAGCTTCCTGGCCAATGATACATCTGCATTTAGAGTTGGAAGAGATTGGTTGAGACCTCTGAGTTTAAATCTGTCCCATCATTGTTCACCTAGGGACTTGTTTATTGAACGAGGAGAGCCAAATTTGGGTTCTTATTATAGCCAGATTTATCTGTCCAGCTACAGACTAGCTGTACTGTGACAAAAGAGTAGATCTCTTTTTAAAGAAAGTCAAAGTACAGAGTAGACAGCTCTGTTAACTCCTAATGTGATCAGAAGATGAGAAAGGAAACATGAAAACACCATACAGAAATGATTGGCTGGTGATTAAAGTGTAATCTGCATCTGGCCTGAAACCCTAATGAATGCTTTGCTGTTGTTTACAGTAAAGATGATAATGGTGTGTAGGGAAGGCAAGCTAGCTCTTGGGAAGGAGTGTATGTATAGACATGAAAATTACCATTTCTGAGGTGAAAGCAAACAGCAGAGAATTTAATGTGTTGGAACTGAGCAGAGTGAAAATCCCTTCCTCAGAATATTGAAGTAACCAGCTCATGAAATTGTAAATCTACTGGTTAGGATTTTTTTTAGAACTGACAGATAAGAGGTTGTTTTATAGGTCTAGAAAAGGGTAGCTGTGGTTTCTCTCTTTAAACCAGAATACATACGTTCCCCTTACTGCATTCTGCTTTTTAGTTTGATCTCAGTGCATTACTTTAGAACATGCTTTGAGGAAGGCAGTGCTTGCAGATATGGAGGTGAACAATAAATGACATAAAATGCATCAGGAGTTTACTAAGAGAGGTGCTAATACCACACTAATCTGCTATCTAACATGGTAACTATTTTTTTTTTTTTTAAAAAAGGAGCCAGAATCTTTATTTATCTGGATTTCAAAATGTGATGCACTGTTACATGGGGAAATACTAGTGAAGATTAAACAAAATGAAGTTTAGAATAAGGAGTGGAAGGTGGCAAGAGAAATTACTGATGATGTGGAGCACTGGACAGGAAAAGATGCATTATATGGATAGCATGCAAATGTAACACCCCTATTAATATGTTGGAGATGCTATTGTTTGAAAATTACCAATGAAGGTAAAGAATGGAATGTGGCTGTCAGCTGCAAGGTGATTATGAACTCTGTGTTTGATGCAATCCTAAAAGGGAGCAAATATCTTAAAAAGGATCAGGCAGGAAAGGTGTTTTTGCAAAATTGGGTAATACTGAAACCATTGTACTTTTGTAGCTTCCCTGCAATGTTGTACATCCAGAACACTACATACTGTGTTCAGTAAAGGTGATTGTAATGTAGAAAATGAGCAGAGAGGAGGTATTGCTTTGGCTTGTCTGGCTATTGAAGTAGTGGCGGAGGAGTGGTGTGCTGCCTTCTGTGAATGCCTTGTGGGGAGAACAGCAAAGCTCTGGGAAGAGCTGCGTATGCTGAAAGGAAGTACAGTGCCATCCTTGAGGTCTGAAACACATTTCCGAAAATACTTTTCTGGATTATGAGACATTTAATTATTTGATATTTTGTAAAAGATCTAAGATAATATTTTTTAAGTCTGTTACAAATGCTGCTGTGTTAGGAAAGTGGGTAAGTTTGCATGTCTTCTTGGAATGCATAGCATTGCTGCTCTTGGAGAATAGGATTTTTCTACTCTCTCGTTTGACCTGGTGGCAGGAAAAATTACAGTTGCAAAGTTAGAATGTTATTTGGCTTGACATGCACAAAGTAGATGTTTATGGCATTATCTGGATAGTTGCATTATTTATCGAAAGAACCTCTTTTAAACTCTGAACTATAAATAGAACTGGGAGAGTTCTTGAATCCCTTCTTCCTGACTTTCTAATTCGGCATTCATTCAGGATGGCAAGGAAGCTCAGCTCTCTACTTCTCTACCCCTCAACTAGTTGCTTTTCAGACTCCTGTCTGATACCTTTTTACATATCTTCTGGGTTTTATATCAGTAAAGAGTTGTCATAACTCTGACTAAATTTCTCCCTGTTTTTTGGTGGCTCAGTTTTCAATCTCTTCTAATGTCAAAACACCATTTGTTCTGCTAACCACAGTGCTCAATAGTACACTGAGCATGGAATTTAAATGTAAAACAGGATGCTTCATAAGCAGCTGAACTAATGAGGACTGATTTTCTATTGAAATGTATCCTCTTATCCTAATTTACCTCTCTACAAAACATTAACAGATCCCACTCATATCACCTACTTGGAGAGTTAACAACAGACAGGGTGGTTAGTGCAAACCCATTTACATGCTAAAGTTTTGGATAAAGATTGAGGTGTAATTACCTTCCTTCACTAAGAATGCTCACTGTTTTCTTCTTCCTATCCTCTCTTTGTTGCCGATTTTCACAAAACTAGTAGGAATTTCATCTATTGAAAGTGCTGACACTCTGTCAAATTTAGATGAAATTATCCAGAAGTTATGAATGGGAAATACCTAGAGAGACAAGCATTCCTTTTCCCAAGAAACAAAGTTGAAGACCTTCAGAGGAAAGAAAACTCCAGTTACTTCAGATCTCAGTCATACGTAAAATAGAAGAGGTGAAAATATCTATGTGTTTTCCTTCACAAATGATTTTTAAAAAAAAGCTCTGAAAAGTCTTGTGAGGGGGGAAAAAAGGTGATGCAGAAAGTTGTGTGGTGCAGGAGAGACAAGTTCTGATTATGTCTCTCTGTCTTGATCCTCTGTGCTAGATACTTTGCAGACAACAAAAGCATTTCTTTGGAGACATTGAGGTATGCAGCTTATTTGAATCTTATTTCAGACAATAGGAGTAAAGGACTGACAGACTTGTAGGTATTTCTAGACAATTGGCAAAAACAGAGGAGATTCTGGAGAATGGTAAAAGACTTGTTCTTTTTCCCTAAGTCTGAATTACATAGCCAGGATCTGGATCTTTGCTTGCTGGCATTGTTGCTGTATAATGCTGAGTTGAGAGATTACACTGAATCTATGTATTTGGTGAAAACTTAGAATCAGATATTGTTTAACCATTCTGGTCCACAGACTGTCAACCAACTGATCCATATTTCTCTTAGATAACTGAACGATAAAGCGGAATGAAAGAGGTCATATTTTGAGATAATTGGGCTCAGGAGGCTTTCTCCTTTTTATCTCCTAGGTGGACAACATGTTGATGTTCTTTTAAAAGTGCTTATGATACATGAAATATCTAATACTTTTTAGACATATGTTTCCTGCTCCTAAAAATACTGTGTGTATAGTGTGTATATTTTAAATGTCAGCCCATTTATTGACACAAGTGTGAACACAGTAGACTTAAACAGGTTGTGTGTGTTCTATTTCAGACAAATGCAAAAGTGTATATACAGAGTAAGAAGTGTGTATGTTTTTCTGTCATGTCTGTGCGTAATTCCATGATTCCATAGGTGGTTTGGATGGCTTAGGAGGTGCTGAGACAGAAACAAAATTTTGTGTTATGCTTTGAAATAATGTGATGCTGTTAAAAAGGTTCCTATTTTTGAAATTCTGGATTATTTGAAAATGAAGATATTTAGGATAAATTTTGGGTTTTTAGATGTTTGCAGACCACATGTATGTTGTTCCATGTTAGTAGAATCCTCCTTTTCCTGCATGCTTTGAGTTTATTGAAATTACCAAGTAACTTGTACTGGTTTAGACTGTTCGAATTTTTTTTCCTCAAGCACTTTTCGCAGCCAGAGTAAGGAAAGAGGGAAATGGCCGGGCAGGACTGAAACCATTGAATAAGGGGGGGAGTTCCTAGTAGTCGTCTTCACTTATCTATAGAATTCATATACCTACTGTTTCTGGTATTGACAGTCTTTTTGACTGTAAAGAGAGCAGGTGTGTTTTAGTACAGTGTATGATACAATACTTGTTCTCCTCCTAAATTCTCATCTCACCTTGTCTGTAGATTTGCTGATAATCCTAAATGATCTCTGTCTCATGTTTCCCTTCTGTTTGGTGGATGACACTGCTTTCAAAATGTAATGAGTATCAGTCAGGGGAATTGAAACTTCATTTTTTTAGGGAATGTGTATGTGACAAGAGGAAGGAATTCATGTTCTGTAGTCCTGAGCAAGTATAAAACAACTATTGCAGAAAATTAATTTTCAAAAATTCACTTGCTTCTAAGGACCACACAAGGTTATCAGTCTTGAAGGTAGCTAGCTCTAGAAGAGTGCCATGGTTTACAATTTAGATTTAGGATTTTTTTCTCTGTTTACTTTGCTGATACATGTAGAAAGGAGTAGAGAGAGACCTTTACTCAGGCTACTTATTATTTGTAAGGCTTAATTTTCATGAAGGGATTAAATTGAACCATGTAAGTATAAATATAAAGGATATCTATACACAAGTTTTGGGTCTTTCAGGCTTTTTCATACTTTCCCTTTGCTTTGATTTCACAGACAGCTCTGTATAAATGATTCTTGGAAGGACAGTTAAGTGGTAAAGGTGTTTTTCTCCATAGGATTGTTTAAAATGGTTGTTGAACTATGATTCTACTTCATGTTCTAATGGAAAACTTCAGTTGAAAATTAAGATTAGAATTCAGATATCCCTCAGAATAAAACTGAGAGCAAAATGCTGTTTTCAGAACAACGATTTTTAAGAGTGCTCATTGTTTTGTTTTCCTCTAGGTCAGTGGCAAAACTGTCATACTTTTTAGCAAGAGTATAGCTGGGCTTGTACTGAACATTTCTAGAGATCTCAATTTTATATGTTGTGTGAATAAATACTAGGGTAGAAATGGAGATTTTCACACAAGGATAAAACAAACCAACACTCTCTTTGTATGTTTGGTAAAACTGGCCAAATACAATGAAGGTTACTTGGGTAACTTTTACTCTGTCAGTGTAGTGCTTCCAGCTTCTCACACCCTCCTTTAGTTGATCCTGTGCACCTTGTTTTGGATAGCAAATCTTCAGTGAACTGGTTTACAGAGTCTCAGATGAATTTTTGTAAGAGTGCAGATGTCTAAAATTGGAAAAGTTGCCATAGATTTTGTGCACTGTAAGCAAGGATTTGTACAAAGTATGTGTTGACCATATCCATGTTTTGTTCTCAGTGTTCTTCCCTACCTACTTCACAGTGCTGTTCAATCTTTGTACCTTGGGAAGTGTGTGCAAACTACAGAGGTACAGCACAAAACCTTCCCTAGTATCATCTCGGTAAAATCACAGGGTAGGTTGGTCCAAAAATTTAAAAACGAGTGGCCCACAGAACCTTTAAACAGACAGTTTGAGGAGTAGGTAAGACCTCTGCTGTAGGGACATGTGCTTTCTTGATAGTTCTTCTTTTGAATGATGATACAAGAATGAATGAAGGATTTCATATTGAGACACGATGCCCAACAAGTACTGAAGTTATTAGAGACAACAAAGTAATCGCAAAAGCTTTGTTTCTTTAGGAAACTTAATTAAAAACATAGCTGAAGTTTGATTTTAACAAGGCAGTAGTGTGTATTTTGCGCCTGGCATGTGGTTTCTAAGAATGAGAACATTGTAATACTTTTGTAACGCTGTTACTCTAGTTCTGTTTTTTTGTTCTAGAAGCATTCTTTTTTTAATTGAACTTACTCCACCACAATTATTTTTTTCCTCAACATTCTTCTGAATTCTTTTCCATTTTTATCAATAGCTAAATTGGCTGCATTTGTTCAAGTTCATCTTCTATTGTCCCTGGGGACTGGAAAGCGTGTTGAGCTTATAAACCCCTTGGACTGCGCAAAGACCTAATTGTTCGTACAGCCAGACTTTTTAGTCATGACACTCAATTGGAATGAATATTTAACAATTCACATCATCTATACTCTAAAGCCAGGGGCAAGCTCATGCTCACATTGTAATGTGAGAGATGATTAATACAAAAAATATATGCGTAACTATACATACAAAGGGTTTTTTCTCCTACTTAATATTGATGCTCATTCTTTTGTGCTCTTAAACTGGTTAAAATTCTTATCTGTTGATAGACTACAAGCATAAACAGAAAGTCAAATGGATGTGAAATTACTTTTTCTCAGAAATTGTCAGCAAAGAGCTATTCTCTCACTAGATTCTTGCAAACATGATATGAAAGTATAATTTTTTTTTTAGGTTTTTTGATTGTTTTTCAAAAATGTTGAGTATAGTTGCATTGAAATGTGGGATTTTAAGTAGACATTGATTGTTTACTTTGATTAGATGTAAATAGTATTATTGGTATTCCCAGCAACTTTAGACTTTGTACACACATGTACATAATTCAGTAGTGATCAGATAATGCAAACAGTCTACTTGATTTCTTTTTTTTTTTTTAAGAGGAAAGGTAGTAGGAATATGGATTGCATCCTCCTAGCCTGTATGATAGGAAATATTATACTATTGAAGTTAGGGCTGGCAGTTGAGAATGAAAGGCCTGCATACTTCTCTTAGGCCTTAATATTTGGGTCACCAGGGCAGAGGACTGGACTGAGAAGACAGTCTACACAGACTGTCTTCTAAACCTTACAGTATGTCATCTTCCAAGTGCAGCAGCATCTCAAAGGAATCCTGGTGCTTTGTATACATTATCAGTTTGGCTGCACCTTACTTGATTAGAGCTTTTTGAGTTCCTAGTATTCAAACTACTGTGGTAGCAACTGGTAAGAGCTATAATGAGTGATTTGTAGGAAACATGGTAACACTGACAGCTTTGAAACCAGGTGACTGAAAGGGCGCTGAGATGGTCCTTATCCCGTCTCCACATATGGTAAACAATCTTGTTAACCCCCAAAATAACTCTTGGGCAGCTGCTGCTCTCTCATCTGTTCATTAGCTGCTATTGGAGAAGCCCCAGGACTTTCAGGAAATGTTGCTGTATCCTGCAGATCAGGGTACATCCTGCTTAAGGCAAAGCCTCTGAATTTCGATTCTGGCTTGGTACTTACATGCCCCAAATGTGACTACAATGTAGAACATGTGACAATTAAAGCTCTCTGTAATTAGGACAACGTGCAGAAGCGACAGACATAGGAGTGAGATGAAGGTGGCTGCTTTACACCTCTTCTTCTGTTAGTAGTGGAATATAATTTGAATTAGGAAAGTTGGTATTTTTTCTTCCCCTGTCCTGGATGTTACCCTTTCAATGGAGGTTGCTCCTTCCCCACCCCCAGTAGTGTACTAGCATTTGGATGTGGGAAGGAATTACTCTAATACAAACAAAAGTACATCTATTAATAGTAAATTAAGGTTAATAAATTTTATTGTATGTATTATATATTTTTTATTTTTAAAAGGTTTTTTAGAAATAATTATAATCAGATAAATCACAGTTCTGAATTAATTTTGTGTCATGCAAAGGATTTTATCAATATGAGTCCACGTTTCCTGACTGGAAAAAGGAATTAATGAAAAGAAAACCTGAAAAATTATCTTGTTGTCTCAGAGGCCTGCCATTTTCTCACCTTGGCCAGTTGTGCCTTACTAACAGCATGGGTTTGAGATCTTACAAAACCCTGTGCCAAGCAAAGTGTGGTTTTCAGTCTTTCCAAATTGAATTCCCATGTAAATAGTTTCACCACATAATTTTCAATACCTTTTATCCTTTTTGATCTGGTTTACAGATATGGAGATAACTTCAGCATTTATTCGTATGTATAGACCCTTGGCCAATCTTGTGTCCACATATCAATAGTTATGATACATGATTTATAATCAGTAAATCAGTTTTGTCTTGGAGAGTGCACAAGGCTTCTTTCTACTTTCTTGAAGGCTGAAACAAATACATTTCATGAACTCTAGGTAGATTTTATATATATGATGATAATCTGGTCAAGCCATCAGCAGTTTGCCTCGTAGTTTCAGTGGATTGAAACTGGGATCGAATTGTAATTTTATTCTAAAAGAAGTTGTTTCATAGCATCAGAATTGATAAGACCTTGTAGAAAATTAATAAAGTTCTGGTACCTGTTGCTATTCCAAGATTCTGAAGGAAGTACCCAGCTCAAGGAAGTACCCAGCTCATTGTCTTCTACCTGATGCTTAGAGGTTGGGTTGGTTGTATCTCCTTCTAACTGCTGTTCTAGAATTGACAGCCTTCTTAGCAAGGGTAAAGTTGAGGTTTGAAACTATAAGGAAAAAAAAAAAGTAAATTTTAAAAATCTATTACAACATGGTTGTAAAATATATATATATATATAATGTCAGTGGTTTGGGTATAAATAACAACGTGATTTGTGTTTAACATTGTCTTTTCCCCCAAGTTGTTCTTACACTGTCCCTCATCTCTCCTCATTCTTCCCTGCTCCTGTCTTTAACTTGACTTTGCTAAAGGAGTGGAATTGCCTCAGTGGTAAAAAAACATTTTCTCAAGCACTTGCTTGAGAGCCTGAGACTGTAGTTGCATTGCTGGAAAGTAGAGATGTATAAAACCAGATCTAGTGTATTTGCAGGCTTGTTTTGTTATCCTTGGCAAGTTCTGCTCTCCTCTTCTTTTAGAGACTATGAAAAAGACTGCAGTGACAGTGATAATACTGAGCCTATTATTTTACTAGGAGATGGCAGAAAATGCATGGTTTTATTTGCAGGTTCAAGGCCAATACTGTGAAATGTTTTGATAGCATCTGTGATGTAGTTGCTTTTCCTCCCCTGAAAGGTAGAAATGACCATAGCAGACAAACTGGAGCATTTTGAAAATGCAAGGTTATGGACCTCATATGGGAGATGCAGCATTTAGCAAAATAGTGTGGAATTTCTCCAGGGCAAAGTGCCTAAATACAATTGTCTCTGCTGTTATATGGCCTGTGTTCTTGCATGTTGTAATATCAGCCCCATTCATCACACCAGTGATGCAAGGCCTTGGATTATGCACTTCATTGCTCATACTTCATGTCTCATCATGGAATACAGAAACAAGGTTTTGTAGTGCTCAGAGGGGTTTGTTTCAAATGTTTTTCTATTCTCTTGACAAAGAAGGACAGACAGTTCCATCCATGCCTGAAGTACTTTGTTTAATATATCCTCTCTCCGAGACGTATTTTGAAAGGGTATAGCCTTAAATACGGTGCTGTCAAGGAGAGTTATGGCTACAACTTTTATTACTGCTACTTGCAAGAGCAAAGAGATAAAGCACAGGAAACATGCAATAATGATGGACATGTTGTTCTGATGCATGCTACTGTAGCTGCAGTCACTGAGTTTCTGTTCATGGAAAGTGCTTCCCAGAATATAATGGCATATCAGAATGCTCATGGGAGGAATTAGACCTTTTGAAAGTTTTGTTAAAGAGAAAAGAAAAAAACCCCAATGTCTTAACAGCTGTTGGAATTACGGCCTTCCAGCAGTTACTGAACTGAGATGGAAATGAGCCAAAAACTAGACCTAAGAAGATTTGTATGTTGTTACCAGCCTTTTTTTTTTAAATCACAGTTATCTGACTTCAGTGACCAAAGTAGTGAAATCAGTGTTTTGGTATCTCCATGGTAGTTGCACCATCTGCCATCCTACACAAAGCAGCAGACAATTTCTCCTAGAAACTGCCAGGTGCAGAAAGCATCGTCCTCTTAGCCCACAGAGCATGCACAGAGAACAGAGGTGGAGAGTGTCTTCTACTCAGTGCAGAAAGCTGGTAGTCCCACTGCACTTGGCATAATGGGAGACATGGTACTGCAACCACTTGTGATACACCTTTCTCTTCCCATCACTTAAAAAGGCACTTAGAACAAATCAAAAATGATTTGAATGCTTGGAATTCTGTGGTACTAGCTGGGACTGCTCTAATGTTCATGATACAGATCTTGCAAATGAACGTCATAGTGTAGAAATGCAATTGATACTATTAATTGTGAATTTCTGTGATTTAATGTTAAGACTCCTGCCACCACAATAACACAAGTTTGTTTACCCTTTGAGATCTTGTGTCAGCATCCTACAAATGCTGAACATCACCGTGAACATTGTGGAAGAGTATATTTCTTCCTTTGCTTAGACTAGAAAGAGGTGAAGTTTGAATAAGAAATGCAGAAGCTACTTGTGAATAGCTGAACACTGGGAGATGCTGTTCTATAATTTCTATCATGTTAAAGAAGTCTTCTCCCTGCCACTGTTGTAAAGGTTTCACCTATGATAGGAGGAATAGTTAATCCTTTAACACAGTGTATAAGAATTACAAATACGTTGGTCTGTGGCAGTGTATTCTTTCAATGTGCAGTGCAGCTATGGCTATTGCTATGAAGGCAGCTACAATGGGATCCTTATGGTTCTGGTGTCTCAGTGCTTCTCTGTTCCTAGAGAGCTGAGCTGCCTTTGATAACAGTCCCTCATTTGCTGGGAGATCACAGGAGACTGACTGTTGGAAGAGTCACTCTGTCAATGCTCTGTCTGGCTGCAGTGCTTGTGTGTCCTGCCTACGGTGTCCCTACCCCACAGTCTCTGTACTTAAGTGGAAGTCCTGACAAAGGGCTAGAGCATCTATCAAGCAAGCCTCCAATATCCTGCTCCATTTTCCTTTACTGCTTTCTCACCTTCCACTTCTTTGCACCACAGTAGCTAGGAGACACTGAGAATGATTGATTATGTCAAAAAAGGGAGGGCAAGAGGGGAAAGGCTGTGGATAAAGTTGTTCTCAAGCAAATAATCGCATGGCTGCAGCTTTTTCAGTCACTTTCTAACCTTTCAATTACTTAACTGCTTGCTAGAGTACCTAATGTTCCTTTGAGTTTTAATGCTGACTTCTCAGTAATGCTTTGTAAAGAAACTTGCACTCTGCTGTTGTGTTTTAATACTTACATGCATGAGGCTTTCCAATAAATTAAATTTTGATTCAAAAGGGAGTATGCAGAGGGCAAAGGAGGTGCATGATGTACAGACATAGAGTTATCATGGATAGGGCTTAGGCTCAACATTTCATGACCACAGTTGAGGTTTGGTGGCGTAATACGTTTCAGGAGCCAGTTTTTTTTTTTTTCTGACAGCAATGATGCAAGAGTTTTCCTTTGGAGAAAACTCTGATTTTGTAGCACTTCTTTTTAGCCTGTCAAGCTTGTGAGTTTAACTAAAAGGGGCCTGATTTTCATGGAATATTGGGTTTTACTTTTTGGAAGTGGCACCTCCCTCTAGAATGCCTTAAATTAGATTCTCACAAGCAGTGATTCAAAAAGCTGAGGGACTGTGTATCTCTATTACGGAATGAAGTGGCAGACAATATTGAAGGTTCAACAGAGGTATGCTGGTTGAGGTATAACACTTGAAGAAATACATACAATTCCTACTTACAGAGGTCTGTGCTATACCATTCATCACTATACAGACATTTTTATGGATTTTAAAAATCTAACCATTATTTGAGGCAAAGACAAAAACAAACAGACTTAAACCCATAAGTAATATGAATAGGTAGAAGTTTAAAAAAACGAATAGTATTTGAAGTGACTCAGTAAGTGCTATCAGGAGAGCTCTGGAATAATCATAGCATAAGAAGCAAAGAGAAATTACTTGTATTCATAGGCACTGCTGCTGTATAATTATCAAAAGGCTGAGTCAAAACCGAGCAAGTCTGTCAAAAATTCAGCATGTGTCAGGAATTATTTCCTAGCTAATAAATAACATGGCAAAAATCTTCCCCTGAAGAAATTACCAGCTCCTTTGCATATCTGAATGGTTTGTAATGGGAATAAGCGAATACAGAGTCAGCAATTGTGTGAGGAAAGAAGCCACATTACTCCTTTTATTTTGGCTGTGCCTGAGGTCAGAAGTTCCTTTGTTCTTTCTTTACCTCCCATTAGAGCAAACATAGTCTGCTTCTTTTCTCTTAAGGCTCTTATTTTCTCCGTCCAGCTTCTTTTTGTTTTGTTTAAATAAGTAAAAATGTCTATCTGTGTTGTGAACTATGACTGTGTGGGCTCATTATTTTCAACACTTGCATGTTGATGAAATGTTGCCTTATCCTACATTGTGATACTTTTTGAAGGAGAAGACCTCATTTTAAAGAGGCAGAGTAGTGGAGCTATAATTTATTTGGTTAAAACTTCAAGCAATAATACTTAATGTGCATGTTGTTAAAGCACTAACCATCAGGTGTTTACAGTATATAAGGCTTCTTAAGTAGTAACATGCTTTACTTACTAATGCTTCCACAATTTTGAATACTAGAGCTTTGTGGGAAATTGACTCTCTTTGTTTTGCCTTTCAGCTTTCAAGCTCTTTGTGGCCCATGTTGTTTGCTTAATTAAAAATTGCTTGTGCTCCATCAAATGTAATGGGGAATCCATTCATTTGCTCTAGGTGCTTACAGCAGGAATAAGTTAAATAATATGATTGGGTGTGTATGTGATGCCATGTTTGTAAGCGTGGTTCTGTCTGTGGAACTGGAAGGGGGAGCAAAAATGTTTCTTGGATCACTGTTAACCAGTGTCTGAACTGTAACAAATGTGTAGCTGCATCATGGTTGTCGCTCTGTTTTTACTATGACCGTATGGAATTTCACAGTGACAGAAGGGGTAGGACTTGGACCTGCACGCATCACAGATCTTGGCTTGTTGCCACTGGAGAGAGAACTCTGCCTGGTTTTAGTATTCATGGATAAAGCTCCATTAGGGGTAGCTGCCACCTGTGAGAAAAGGGACACGTGAGAAAAGGGAATTGATTACTGCATTAGTGCAAGTAATAATAGTAGCTGTTAGTGGCTTTTATTGACTGTATATCATTTAGTTGCTGTATCCTTTCCCAGTCACTCATTTTATAAAAGACAGCAAGAAAAGGCTTGTATGACAAGGGTGTTTATACTTGAGGGACACATAGCTTGTTTTCCTGTTTATGAACAAATTTCCCTAATTATTAAAATCCCAGCATGTAGATGCTTAAGGATAGTTATTTGATTGTGTGGCATATGTTTTCACATGAGACTATGCAGTAAGCATGAATTTTTGAATGGGACACTAAGATTTAGCATCCCAAGCATGTTGGGTTCTGCGGCAAGTACTAAGTTTCCTGCTGTGAACAAGGCACTGTATGACTTTTTTCAGTGCCCTGGCCTGGTAGCACAAGTGAACATAGGTTTGGCAATTAGTGTGACAAAATGTAATGCGGGAGGCCTGTGGAAGGGAAAGGTCATTTTACTTCAACAAAACGTATTTTTCCTTCTCATACTTAATCTTTAACTGATTTCACTTTCTTATCACATACTCCAAAGCACCAAGATGTGTGATCAGGTGATGAGGCTGGGATTACTTACAGGGACAGGAAGGATAGAAGATGCTGGTTATTAAATCCTCATCATATCTTCTGCATTTTTTTCTTGATTGGTGATCACATGGGGTTTTTTTGACTGTACGTTTTGTACTGTTTAGGAGTTGACAATGATTGCAATCTTAGCCCTTTCATTCTGTAGCATCACTGTAAGTCAATGGGCAACGCTGCTGATTTCTGTACTGTCCTTGTTTGGGTGGTTTATAGCTCTAATCTTGTTCTTTATCTTCCTTTCACCTTCTCTTAATTATTTAATTTTGTCCTTTATTTTCTAAAACCAGACCTCTTGAGAAAATGCATATGAAAGTGCAGTTCATAACTGGTGTATTTGGGGGTGCCCATCAACATGTGATATCTCTTACTGATTCTTTGACTGTTTGTTTTGGTCCTTTCACAACACATACATTTCCATTTGTACTTCATTCAAACTCTTTTTCATAGTCCTGCTGTCTTCACATTTAATTGATTGATGGCATGAAAAAACATCCTTTGCTAAAGTTTAAGGGAGTTCTATAATCCCTTTGATCTCTAGTTCTGGAAATGAAGAGATACATTTGCAAAAGCCATTGCAAAAGGTATATCCTCTATTTTATTCTCTCACAGCCATGAGTAGGGACATCTTTCAGTAGACCAGATTGCTCAAAGCCCCATCCATCCTGGCCTTGAACACTTCTGGGGATGGAGCACCCACAACCTTTCTGGACAACCTGGTGCGGTGCCTCAGCACCCTCACAGTAAAAAATTTCTTCCTAATATTTCTAAACCTGATCTCAGTTTGAAGCCATTCCCCCTTGTCCTGTCACTGCATGTCCTTTAAAAAAAACCCTCTCTATCTTTCTTGTAGGCTCCCTTCAGGTACCAAATGGCTACAATTAGGTCACCCTGAGGCCTTCTCCAGGCTGAACAAACCCAATTGTCTCAGCCTTTCCATGTAGGAGAGGTGTTCTGTCCCTCTAATCATCTTCACGGATGGACTCACTCTGGACTCACTCCAGGTCAATGTCCTTCCTGTGCTGGGCATTTCCCTCACACTGTCCAGGATACGATTTGCTTTCTGAGCTTTTTCTGATCCTTTATTCATTGTTTTATGTTCCTTATGAAAGCATCCTGGACTAAGAAAAAGATGGAAGATACTAAATTAATTAGCTTATTTTATAAATAAATTATCTGAAAGAGAGGAAGAATGTGCATATATTACATACATAATAACCAGAAGAGATAATGTATTCTATGGGAGAAATTACTTTTGTGAAGACGTTGGAGGATGTTTATTTTCCTAAGAGGCATTATCAGTGCTAGAAATGTGAGTCAGAATACCTATTCTGCAATAACAGCTGATCTTTTTTAGAAGATTTTTGTTTCTTGCTAATATATTTGAGTGATAGCAGATTATGTGTCTTTCCTATTTACAGACTCTTGGATATTATGATTAGCTCTTGCTTTTCCAGGGCTAAGATCACAGCTAGTGAGTGATGAGGCAGTCTTGCTTTTATTTGAGCTCAGACAGAGAAAAGGTCTTTCATTTCCTTTCCAAAATCTTGGTATTTGACAAACAATATGAAGATGATTCAAAGTGATGTGTAAAAAACCCACTAAAATTAAAATAAAATGGTAAAAGGTATTTTTAATGCTTCTACAAGCCCTGTCTTCTTTTTACTGAGGGAAGGGGTGACTTGACCTTTCCCTTCTGGGACCTATTTTTGCATTATAATGTAGGTCATAACTTCTTAAAACCTACATATTTGAAACAAGTTGCTAATTCTATCTGTATTAATTTTATTTCTAAATTTGAGGCTTCATAAGAGTGCATATAACTTCTGTGAAAGTCTCTAAATCTAGATCTTGTGACCTTTAATGCAAAATAAGGTGTTTTTTTTTGTTTTGTGGGTTTTTGTTTGTTTGTTTGTTTTTGTTTTGTTTTTTTCATAAAATCAGAGAGGAACCCAGGTTAGAAAGGGCTTAAAAGGTGCTTTGGTCCAACCTTTTGTGGAAAAGGGAGCCTAGATGTGATTATCTAGTGCAGTTGTGTCTCGTTCAGTCTTTACAAAAGTGGATTTATTAAAAGGTAGACATCCCACAATGGCAAAGCATATTTTAAAAAAATAAATATTTAATTTTGGACTTCCTACAGTATTCGCCCCTAGATCCCCAAAAAAAGCCTTTGTAAAAATAGTTTTTTTCTTAACTATGATTGTTACTATCTGTTTCTGCAAAGCTAAAGCACGACAAAAAAAGTTAATAGGCCTTTTTAAAGTTATTGCCTTTTAAGGATTTGATAAAAGATAATGAGAAGATTGTCTTCAATAAATAACTAATAATCTGTCTTCCATGATTTGGATCTAGCCTTCCATCTTCTATTTCTTTATTTTGCATTTTGATTTTACTGCTGACTTCCTAAAAAGCAGTAGGGTATCTCTCAGCCACTGCTTTCCATCTGTGAAGAATTTGGAGGATAATGATGCTCCCATAGGTTCTGATAAGATTTTCATCCTGTCTAAATGTGAGAATTATGGAAGTCTAAACTAATAATTGTAGTATCAGACTTAAGTGTGAGTGTGGGAAAAGTATTAACTAAGCGTGTGTGGAAGGAGGTGTCTATGATTTGCAGTTGCCAGGTATCAAGGGAAGCAATGATTATTGACAGTGTGTGGTCATTACAGATTTTTTTTTTTTTTAACTTGGCTGCAGCTTGTAAAGTCATTCCTCTCAGCTTCATTAGTGTCCTTTTTGCTTTTGCCATCATTCTGTTTGGGTATTGAAAGGTAGTGCTAAGCTTTTTCTAGTGTTTTATTTGCAAAACACTATTCAGGCTGTAACCTTCCTTTTTCTGATTTTCTGCAGAGGAAAGTCAAATGCTGTCTCAGGAAAAGGGATGTTAGCTCAAGTGTTTATTATTGTACACAGCTCCCCTATGAGATTACTTTTTCTCATCTGTGACCCCAGTCCCTTGTCACAGCTCTGTCACATGCCCTAAAACCATGATACTGTTAACTAAACAGGAAAATTTATGTCTGTGTTTTCCTCAAGCCTAGATTGTGAAAATCAGCCCCATAACTCATAAAAAGGAGCATCCACTTCCATGTCTGTAAAGAAAAAATGTAAATCCAAATTATTTCAGGTTAGTTCTCAAAATTCTTCATGCACATAACATGAGATATCTGCTTGTGTTCCTGTTCATATACACAAGGGGTCCAGTGTTAAATTAAAACAACCCATGCAGGCTTGGAATGAAAGAATAAGATGATTATTTTAATATCAATTTTTAAATACTGTTAGAATGTGCATTGTCAGTGGAAAGGGTATGAGTAGGCAGGCAAAAGAGTAGGAGTGGACAGGAAAAGGTCAGACCTTTCATGATCCCTAGGTTAGAAGGTGTCTAGCCAGTGGCCCTCAGCCCTGTCTGTCCCCCAGCACGGGAAGGGCATACTTTATTTGCTTTTTCAGTAGTATCACACAGAGTTCTTTTGCAACTGTTTTCTATCTCTTTTTTGTTGTTGTTGTTTTAAATTTTCTTTTTAAAGGATTGTGTTGGAGTTTCCTGTGTGAGATGGATTCTGATCAGTTTGTTAAAAATGGAATTTATCCCTCAATACATTTATAAACTGCTGTGAAAAATGCCATTTCTTTTGGAAATGATGTTTCATTTATTTCCCAGAGCTGTTCTTCAGCACTAAATACTGGACACATGCCAAGTTACAGGACTATAAAATAGATTTCTGAAAAAAGCCCTAGGCCTTCCTATGTTTTAAAATGTTTGAGGAAAAAGAATTAGTGACTGTTTAAGTGTGACACTGAGACCTTCCTAAAAATTCATCCCCAAATAATCATCTCTTAAAAAAAAATACGATGCAAAAAACCCGAAAGGAGAATTAAGGTGTCTTCTTAAGGGTTAATTTTAGACAGTGTGTAATGTCCAACTGTGTTGCTAAAGAATTTCTTGGCTTGAGCCTGAGGTAGGTCCTCTTAGGTGGTGAGGTGGGAAAGAGCATGATAGTGGTATGCAGAGCTCTGTGGTAATAATGCTTTTGAAGAGGAATAATTTGCAGTTGTGGTGGTGAACTTCATCTTCGGAATCCAGTTTTAAGGTCACGTTTCAGGCTTAGTCTGACAATAAACAAGGCACTTCAGTCTGCCTTTTTATCCTGTACTATGGAAGAACAGAGTATTTTCTTTCTGGATACTTTTAGACCGAAGGTCTGTAGGGATAAAAACTCTCTGTTTGCACATCACTTATTAGGTATGATCCTCCTGTGCTAAGGTCCATAGGCCTAGTCGCAGGAGTTTCTGTACTGGGAAGAGGGAAAATGTAAAAATGTTGCCATTTTAACTGTAACTAAGCTTTTGTTTGCACTGTATTACTGTTATTTGCTCTACGTGGGTAAGCCAGCCACCCGCTTCTAGCATTCAGTGGGAGATTTTTTTCCCACTGCCTGGCTACTGTGTGTTTTCCTGCAGCTGGCAAATGCGTGCCATACCTTTTATTGCCTGCCGCCGGCGGGGATGAATCGTCGCTCGCCGTCCTGCCCGTTCCCCCCGGCGCCGGGGACACTCCGCTGCCGCAGCGCCGTGCTGAGCGCCGCGCCACCTGCTGCCCGGCCGGGCATTCCCCGGGAATCGCGCGGCCGGCTCCCGAACGCTGCGCCCGCCTACCTGGAGCTCGGTTATACGCTTGAAAACGTTTAGGACGGCAGCATCGGGGTGTGTAATTTCGGTATGTCACCCTCCTACCTGGCACTCGGTTATTTGCTTGAAAGCCGTTTAGGACGGCAACACCAGCTTGAGTAATAGCAATATGTTTCAGTTAAAAAGTTTCTCTGAAGTACTGGCGGTTAGAATGCTTCTAATTCATTGCTACCTTTAAGGCATTAACTGCTCTAGAATTTTAGATTTGAAAGGGAAAAGTGTTGATGCCAAGTAAGTAATTTGCCTCCTTTGCCTGCTGTAAATGCAAGCGCAGGAAAATGCCCCAAATAAACTACCTTTATCAACTACCTAATTAGCTGAGCTGTTCTGCTTCAGCACAAGACAGGTTATGGCTGGGATTATAAAAAAGGGGAATTCTTTTATAGCCTAATTTTTAGATGAAGAAAAAACTTGCATTTGATCACAGCCGTTGATTTTTCTCACAGCTCCACAGCCTGTGACTTGTTCCTCATTAATACAGCCATATGAAACTGTTCTTTTTCCCTTTATCTCATATTTTGTGTGGCTTCAGCGTTTTCTGCAACTTGATGTGGTACAGCCATGTTAACAATTACTGAGGCCCAACAGGAGTGGATGTGTAGAGTGAGGTAGTCATTGGAGAGGACCAAATACACAGGCTGCATTCATTCAAGGGTTTTACAGTAGTCTAGTTGAAGTCTTGTCCCAGCAACTGAGCATCCTTTTTCATACCCTCTGGAATGTATCTTCTGGTTTTGTTTTGTCCTAAGGGTATGCAGTTCATCTCTTCTCAGACTCCTTGGTCATGTAGCTCTGTCTAGAATAAGAAGGAATGCATGGGGAGATTGTGTCAAAAGGAATGAAGGTGTTCTTCCTCTGAATTAAAATGCTGATGTAATTATTGAATTCTTTCTCAACTGTAGCTGAAACTGCCTGCTTCCCTGTGTTTTTTCCAGATTGAGTCAACAAAAGGAATAGAGATTGAATTTGTGAGACATATGTCATGGTAGCTGTAGGGTTTCAATTGATAATATTACTGCTATTAGCATGCTAATTGAACTTTTTTCCCCATAAACTTAGGAATTTTCATACCTCCAAGTCATTTATATTACTCATGTAGCAAAACCATTTTAGATGTTCTTATCCAATATCTCTTAACCTCACAGATGGCAATAAAACCTAAACAGAAAACCCGGCATGTTATAAGAAAAAAAAAAAACTAAAAAAATACACAAAATGTGTAGATCTGAGTCATTAATCTTTGTTAGTGGCACTTAGACAATATTATTGAGCTACTGTGGTAAAATATTAATGAGGATTGAGGTATTGCTTAGATGAGATTTTCACTGAAGTTGGGCTTTGGCTGCTTTTCTTAACTTTACCATTGACTTCCTGGGTAATGAATTTTCCTTAAAGTCCTAAATTTTTTACCTTAAAAGACCAAGGAAGCCCAAGTATATTTAAATATTATGATGATTGATTTAAAGATCCAAGTCCCTTTATATCAGGATATGTTACAGGAATGTTGGAAATGCTAAAATATTTGAGACCTTCAAAGAAGGGATGAGAATAGCTAAAACAATTCTGTTTATACTGCTGAAGTATTTTAGTATCAAAAGTAGTAATATATTCTCCCAAAGAACTCCTGTAGTGTTTCACAGTTTTTCAGCTGATAAATCCCTATGTTTGTTTCTGTTCAAAAGCCAGTTTTCCCTCTGAATTCTTTCATGTAATTGTTTGGTAGCATCACTTTAAGTATTAGAAGAATCTCATGTACAGTGTTTGATCATATAATGGAATATAGCTTTAAAAATGACAAAAAAAAAAGACCTGAGCTTGTATTGCACATTCAATATTGCTTCTTCCAAAGTGTTTTTAGATGTTAAGAAGACAAGAGTCAACCTTTACAATTTAACTTTACTGCATAGAACTGTTTTATAATATTTGTCTTTAAAGGTCTTAACACAGATTCTTATCTGTATGCTTATAATTGGTCTTGTCTTCTGAATAGTTACAGTATTCAAGGACCTCTACCTTGATTGGTTACAAAATACTCCAGTCATCTGTTCATTAGAGTTTATAAACATTTTGTCATCACAGTATGTGTGTTTGGAAGTCAATGAAATACAGCAGACACATTCTGCCTGAATCAGACCTGGAAATTCCAAAAGCTGCATGATAAGAGCCTGAATTGTGATCAGTATCAAGTAATGGTTGGCATTCTCGTCCACCATGT
This sequence comes from Cettia cetti, assembly GCA_013401135.1. Classification (NCBI taxonomy): domain Eukaryota; kingdom Metazoa; phylum Chordata; class Aves; order Passeriformes; family Sylviidae; genus Cettia; species Cettia cetti. Next base: position 2,668 of record VZUI01056813.1, on the reverse strand, counting down.
CTATGCATTTCCAGTAATGTCTCCAACAGTTGTACCAACCCCTATGTTTTTCTCAGAAGCTGTGAGGAGGTGACATTTTATTTCAAGTTCAGTTCCTGAATTTCTAATAGAACTTTAGCATTCAAACGTAATTAAAAAGGAGAAGTTCAGGTTTTTATAGTTGCAATATAATTTGAGTTACAAGCTTTCAAAGCTTTCTGATCTGAAGGTGCTGTTTAAGAAAATGAAAAGAACAGTCTCTTCTTGCCCTTCTCTGCTGTTGAGAACACTCTTCAGTTCTGAGACACCCAAGGTTGTCAGGCTGCTAATGCATGTTGTTGAAATGGCCACTTAGGCAGAAAGAAGACACATTACCTTAGTTTAAGGGACCTTATACAGGAACACCATTTTCTTTAGTATATTTTTCACTCTACTATACTTTTTAGTAGTCTTTAACTCTGCTGTCCAATTATCTATAGCTTCACTTTCATATTTAAAATGGTGCTCATTTTTGCTTTCAGTATATTTCACTGTCTCTCTGTTTCAAAAATCAGCTTGTAAAAGTCTTTAGCTGTAGAGATGACATATTTTAAGGTCAGCCATATCAATAAATATTAACTGGTTTCTTTAATCTGTTGAAGTCTGTTAAAAAAAGTATTCTTCCAACTGCTGTATGTGAGCTAGAAACTAATATATTTTACAATTTTTCAAATGTGAAACATTATTCCATAAGAGAGTACGTAAACTTTACAAAATAAAAACAGTTAACATCCAAATTAGCATTTATTCAAGTTGAACCTTTCAGGAATAAATGTATTTTCCTTTTAAAATAACATTTCCTCTTTGGGAAATTGAATCAAATGTAGATGATTTTGCATGATGCCATTGAAATACAAAGCCAATGGGTATGCATTTCGGAGGTAACGCATATTACTGGCACAAGCCTTTTCACTTTTTTTTTCTACTTTTACAGGGGTTTTGTTGTTGTTGTTGTTTTTTGGTTTTTTGGGAGGTTTTTTTGTTAGATAAATAATTTTAAAAGTTGTGGCCAAAGAATCAACCACTCATATTTTACCCTGTAACTACAAAATTATGTCTAAATGCCTGCAAATAAATGTCTGAAGACCGTACAGGACATTCTTAGCATGTTATAGAAGAGATATTTCAACAGCCTTACTGTTGAAATTTCCAGCCTTTTCATTCTTAGCACACTCAAAACATGCATTTGAGCTGGTGTCACTTTGTGTACCAGAGCACCTTCTAATAACTGAATACATTTTGTGTCTCTTAGCAGCGTGGTATAAAAAATGTAGTCACTACAAGGTATACTTTGACATTTCCATAAAACAAGGCAAACAAAACAGATCTTACAAATTTGAATCTTTTGTGACAAATAAGGAGAAATAATTGAAAGCTTAACTTCGGAACTTCCAAGATCAAATTTTAAGTTGCCTGTAAAATATGTGCAGCACATATTTTCCCAGGAATTAGTGGTGAAAAATACTCCAGTTTTCTATTAACTTGTTCATCCCGAAGTTAACATTAGTACTGTGTTCTGCAAATGATGACATCTTATAAAAATTCGGACCATTTGATTTCTGCATATTCTCTAAATTTTCAAATATTCTCAATGCAGTTGCATTGAGAATTACACTAGAAATAAAGGATTTACGTTCTCTTTCAGCTCTACAATAATATATAATCACTGCATGTATTTTTTATATCCATAGGTCTCATTCACAGTAGCCAAGAAAACTAAAGGCATCCAAGCCCTTTTCTGTCTTTTTTAAAAAAACTTCTTTATCCATTGAAAAAGTAGTTAATGTAAGCTTGGCAATAAGCAAAACTTGTCCTACCAAACTGTGTCCTCATAGCTGTGGGTGAATCTTGGAAAAACAAAATTATGTAATTTGTTGTCAAAATCAACCTGTCTGAATCACATTAGCTAATAATAATTATAATAAAACTCTGTACTACTTTTCTTGCCCTTCAAATATTTTTGCATCTCCTAGCAACAACAACAACAACAACAAAAATCAATCCAGAAAGTTTTATTTTTAGAAGTGTGCTAGAGTTGTTTTTCCAACCAATATATTTTCATGCTGTCTCACTGATGGGTTTCCATGAGCAAGTGAGAAAGCTCCTCTGCTTAAAGTGCAGTGATCTATAGTGGTTACTGCTCTCTGTTGCAATACATAGTGAGGTATAGCTCATCTTGTTAGTGAAGAATTGGCCTTGGGGTCAGTATCATGATCCCAGTGTCTGTACAGTTGTAACTGAATTGACCTCGTTTAGTTTATGATCATTTCATCTGCTGTTTAATCTGCAGTTTACATGGCCTTTAGATTCAAAATATTGTGTTCCTGTGTCCCATGGGGTTATGATAAAAGATAATGCTCATATGCAAGAATAGATTTGTCTTGGTTTGGAAAGAGAGGTGTCTGCTAAGGAGGGCAGGAGCCTCCCTTGGGATGGAGAACGTAAACCCCCTCCCTCTGAATTACTGTAATTTTGAAATTAAGGGGCTCTCAAGCAAAGATATGGGAATAGGAATAACAGTTCTTTACTATGAAAATTAAAATGTAGTAGTACAAAAAAATAGCAAACAAAAAAAAGAAAACACTGATGGAGTCAGAATACAACCTGACACCCTGTTGGTCGGGGTGTTGGTTGCAGTCCAGTTAAGTCC
>VZUI01056810.1:0-20276 GCA_013401135.1 Cettia cetti | reverse complement strand
GCCCTGGCCCCGCCCCCCGCCTGGCCATGGCGGCCCTGCCCGTCGCGCGCGCGCCGCCCCCCGACGGGCCGCGGTGTCCTCAGAAGGGGGTTCAAAGCCGGCTGGAAATCAGAGAATCACAGAATAAGCTGAGTTGGAAGGGATCCACAAGGGTCATCGGCACCACCTCCTGGCCCTGCGCAGCACTTTTCCTCAGAGTCACACCATCTGCCCCAGAGCCTTTCCAAACGCCTCTTCAGTACTGACAGGCTTGGTGCTGTGACCACTTTCCTGGGGAGCCTGTTCAGTGCACAGCCACCCTCCGGGTGAAGAGCCTTTTTCTGATACCCAGCCTAACCCTGACACAGCTTCAGGCCATTCCCTCAAGTCCTGTCACTGGTCACCACAGAGAAGAGATCGGTATCTGCCGCTGCAAGATCTCCCCTCAGTTTCGTCCAGGCTGAACAGACCAAGCACCCTCAGCCGCTCCTCATACAGCCTCTTCTCCAGGCTCCTTCTCCATCCTCATTGTGTTCCCTTGGACACTCTCTATAGGTTTAATGTCTGTCTTACGTTGTGGTGATGAGGCACCACACAGCCACTGGCTCCTCCCCCCTAAACTCGGTGGAATGGGGAGAAGAATCAACTCTAAAATTTGTAGGTAGAGATAAGAGCACTTTAATAATAGAAAACAAAGTAAAATACAATAATAATAGTAACCAATAATAATGAAAATAAATAGAGAAAAAACCCTAAATAACTGATACCCGATAAAATTGCTCACCGCCTGCTGACCAATGCCAGACCCTTTCCAGGTAACTCCCCCAGTTTATCTACTGGGCATTATGTACCATGGTGAGGAATATCCCGTTGTCCAGTTTGGGTCACCTGTCCTGGCAGTGCTCCTTCACTGTTCCTTTTCTGTACCTCCTCACTGGCAGACCATGAGATACCAAACAAACAAACAAACAAACACAAAAAACACCAAAACAAAAAACAAACAAACAAAAAAAAAAACCCAAAACCCCTGACTTAAGATACAACAACTTAGAAAAACAACAAAACAGCAGAATACTATCAACATTATTCTCATTCTGAATCCAAAACACTACATTGTACCAAATACTGTGAAGAAATCAAGTCCACCTCAGCTGAAACCAAGGCAGGAAGTTTTAGGGACTGCAGGAAAGTTCCAGATGATCAGGGGAAGGAAAGGAGGGGATCACTCCCTTTGGCTGGTCAAGTTCATTTCTCTCTAGGGCCAACAGAGCTCCTTGCCCCCTTGTACCAGCCTTCTTCCACATCTTCTTCCTCTTTGCGCCTTATTCATCATCCAGTTAGAAAAAAGTCCAATCCAGAAGACTGCCCCTTCCTCCTGCTTCTCTGGAGTTTTGTTATTCACTCCTGAGGACCAGGGGTCCCTCCAGAACTAAACACAGGGTCAGGCTGCATGTACCATGCACACCCTGATCCAGCAAGCCCTGGCCAGCTGGCACCCATCTCAGGTTCACTGTATGAGCCAACAGCATTGAGAATCTAATTTATCTACACTTTCAGCCAAATCCAAAGTTGATTAATAACTTGACAGCATATTTTAGTGTTTCCTGGATTTTCTTCATTAAGGGAAACAACTCAAGTAGTTCTTGTGCCAGATCAAGTTCATGGTTAGGTAACAGAGATAAACTTTGGAAAACAGCCCTTTGTGCTCAATCTCAGCATCATCTGTAATTAAAATGAGTAACAGACATGATAGGTGAAGTAAGTCTGGACCTTATCAGAAGCTGGTAGCCAGCAGGTGGTTTTGTGGCCAACAATTCAGGCTTTCACTACGATAATCTTACCTTTTATGAGTGCAAAATAGGTTCCCAAAACATAAGCTATGGCCTCTTCAGATTTTGAGACAAGAAGGAATTAGTGCCCATATTGGCTGATCAGCCTGTAAAAACATTGCCAAAGTTCACATCCATCTTTGAAAAGACAGTACAACTCCTCTGGAGAGGAGACACCAGATTATGCTCCATTTGTGTGTCACCTCGTGCCCTGTAGCTGCCTTAGTATGACTCAGTTGTTCAGCAGCACAAAGCTTTCTCTATGGCAACACTTTTCCACATTACTTTTAGATGATTCATGGATCACACCCTGATTCTGTAGCCAGTCTCACCTCTGGAATATTCTGCGAAAGTTGATGATTAGGAGACAGTTTTCAGCATCGTTTCTGGTAGAGTTTTCTGTTTCACACACACTATTTTCCCACCAATATGAAATCTATTCTCTAAATAATGTTTGTATTTATGCTGCTGGGGGATGGTTTAGTGGGAATTACTTTTTTGCTTGTGATTGTTCTCCTTTGACCGGCACAGTTATCAGCTTTTCAGAGTCTATAAATCTATGAATATGACTGTGAACATGAAAGGCTAAGGAGCAGAAGGGACAACCTCTTTCCTGCAGCGTTGATTATCATGTCATCCCTTCTAGAAATCTGTCAATCTGTTTGGAACTTAGGTAGAAGAACAAAAGCAGCTACACGCTTTTATCTTTCCAGTCTAAACTACTATAAGAGCAGCCAAATGTTGATTTCTGTGGAGGAATGGAAGTATATATTGTATTATTTCTACATGCTCTTCTAAGAGCCCAACATTTTCATCTGGGAACCTCTTGTGTTTCTTTGGCTGTGGCGTGACAACAGAATGTTTCATAAGTTTAGTGTTAAAAGCTTCAACAGAAGCTTTTTCAGTTAGGATCAAAAGATCCTTTCAAGACAACTTTTTAAACTCATAGTTATGCTTTTCTTGCAGAATTTAAGGACAAGAATTTAAACCAAGTATTTAAAAACTTAGTTAAGCAGTATTTTCAACAAAATTTAAAAGATCTGCTCATGAAATTATGTGTTGAGAAACTGATAATGTGCGCAAGGTCTTTTCTCTTTCTGCACCTCTCAAGCAGTAGCAATGGAAAACCAGATGACTCTTCTCACATCATTGAATGATTTTTCCAATTTTGCTGTACAATTGTAACCTTTTAGTGAGTGAGTGTTACCCTCTCACAAGTCCTTGCTAGTCATCTGAAAGTGGGTTTCATCCATCTTTAAGCACTTTGGGGTTTTTTTCAGTAGATAGAGTTTTTCCACTTACGTTAGGGAACCAGGTTTTCACCTGATGCCAGGGACAGCTAATTCCAGCCATTAATACCTGCCATGATTTCACTGCTGGGCTGTCAATTAAATCCATGCCTTTTCCAGCCATGTGCTCTATGCTGAACTTCCCCAAACAGTGAGGATGAGGGAGAAAAGGTAAAGAATCCAAACTGTTTAAGTAGCATTAGGGTCTGTGTATGTCTAAAAAGTTACTGGTATTTTTTTACTCAGCCTTGAACTGCAGTTCATCTTAGAAAATCCCACTGAACAAAGGATGGCATGTTACTGAGTGGGATGTAAAAACTACATAGCTTTTCAGATCCCCATCTCTCTGATTATGTGATGCAAAATTAAGAATAGAATCACATAAAGATCTGTGTTACAGAAGGAATGCTCCTATTTCCTGTGATGGATCTTTGATATCATGAAAAGTAATTGACATCTCTTGTCCACAAAGGTATTTTCCCCTGACTTGATGTCAGAAGAAAGGAAACCCCCAAACCGTCCCCAGCGAGGCATCTCACAGTTCCAATGATATCTCACCCTACGGTCTTGTGCCTTTTCCTATATGAGAAAGCTTTCCCTTTCATCTAATATTCAAGGTATATATAGGCAGCGTATGGTGCACAAATCAAACCCAGCTTTCCTTGAACCCAAAATGCTGTTGCTCTATATCTTCTTGGTGAGTTGCTGCTTACCTGGCTCAATGGGAGGTGCAGTAGAAGAATTTCAAGCAAACCTCAAAGCTCTAGTGGCTCTTGCAAACAAAGAGGTGGGTCGTTATCTCTTTTTCTTCATTTCCTACAGTTCTTTTGATGGAAATATAAAATGAAGTCTGGGTTAGTTTCAGCTGTAGTTTGTATGTCCTGTGTTTTGTTTGTTAAAGTTGAGATGCTTGAGGCACTGCATGTCAAGCTTTCCTCAGAAGCTGGTGCTGTAATTGTTTCCCCAAAGGAAGTTCAGAAATAGAAAACCTGATGAAGATGATATGTAGTTTGTGATGTTTAACAATGTGATAGTCACTTAGAGGAGAAATACTTTCTAACAGTATATTATTTTTAAAATTTTAGATCTTTCTGCCAGTACCCAAGGGGAAGTTTCAGGTAAGACTTTCAAACTTCTTTATTCTGCTGTTGATAATTATTGGAAAAATGATGATGCTTTGTAGCCTTTTGTAGTCTACTTTTGTAGACTACAAAAAAAAAGACCGAATCCCACTAAAAGGAAATACATATGCTAATTTTTCATGAGCAGTTCTGTCAAATTCACTGAAGCTATGGAAATAAATGAACAAATCTAACAAATCTGTGACTATGGTCCCTGAGACTTGGTTGAAGGCAGTCTCAGGAGTTCTTGCAGAGAAATTACTTCTGAGGCTGTTCTCAATATTACTGCCTTAGATGCAGACCCTGAACATCACCTGCTGTCATTTAGAACCAAAGGTGGGTTAATAGGGTTAATACTTGAAGCACTAAAATGTTCTTACCTCTTGGCAAACAAACAAGTTGAGTGTTATAAAGCACCATAAAGTTTGTATCTGAGCAATTTGTTGGCACAAGAAGTTATTGCCCACAACCATGTTGATCAGTGGTTTCAGTTTGTGGTCTGCAGATTTCTCTAGTTCTGTGAACTGAAAAAAGGTTCAAGAAAAATAATTAAGAGCAGCCAGCCTGTTGTTTTAGCGGAAAAAATGTTTAGAGCTTGCAGCTTTAAAGAAGGCTAAGATACAGACAGAGGGGTACAGTGTTTCTGTCCTGTGTGGGAGGTATAGCTGGGAAAGGGAGTTGGCAGATCTAACATCCTTGGGCTTCTCAGTGTGGTTTTGATAAAACTGCAACCCCAGTGGATTTTAGTCTCCCTTTACAACTCTTTTCTCTATTTTCCTTTATAACAATTTTTAAAAATGTGTTTATTTTCTCTCCTGCTGTAGATTTTTTTTAATCAAATCGCAGATAACATAGGAAAGTACCTCTTTCTGTGTTTATACAGAATTTCTATTTCTGCTATGCATGCAAATAGTTATTGAATTTACTGAAAGATAAAAGTTAACTGATTTGGTAGAATATAATTTTGCTGTTATTTGAATTTTTTTTTAGTGCAGTCATGTTCCCTGTCAACTTGAAAAAACCATAGAAGGACTGAAGAAGGACTTTAAGAATAATACATCAAGAATCCATATTTCTCTGATGGAGAAAAACATGGATCACATAACATCAACTTTAAAGAAAACACATACAGTAAGTTTCTCATGAATTATTTATAGTCATAGGATCATGGAATGGTTTGGATGAAGGGACCTTAAAGCTCATCTAGTTCAACTCCCCTGGCTGGATTAGGGACACCCTAGGTGAAAATACGAAATTATGTGAATGTACCACTCACTTGTTTTCAAAACATGAAATCAATCGTTTCAGCATCCTGGCCAACTAAAGTCAACAGCAAAATATTGATGCTATCTCTGGACACTCTTAGTCTGGCAGTATTGAGCATTAGGGCTGCTGCTCAGCAGTAGTTTTACAGGAACTACCTGAATTCATAGTCTGGATGGAAGTTAGAGCTTCCCAAAAGATTTACCTGTAGATAAATCCTGGGAGTTGTCATTAGCCAGCACACCAGTAAGAAAAGGCCCTAAGCCACAACTCAGTAAGCAAAGTCAGCCAAGAAATATTCCCAATACTCAAATGTCTTCTCTCTGTTCATGCATGCAGATCTGTCTTTCCTTCTGATTAAACATCCCCTTGAACAGCCACCAGCATCTTCTCAGCAATATGTTCTTCTTATTGCCTCCATTACTTTGACTATAACCTTTTGCTATGTTTTGCTATTATCATTATTGTAGCGACCCAAGAACACCATATTCTGTCATATGAAACACCTGTCCCAACAGACAGTGCTGGAGCACTTCAGGAAATACTTCCAGAAGGTGAATGAGAACTGCTGGGAGTCCTGATGACAGGTGTTGGCACCCCAAATACTTGGAGACAACTCTTACCCAACACTAGAGATGGTTCTGATGGAAGACAGAGCACCACAAAGAGACACCATAACATAAACATAAATGTTTCATATATGAGTTATCAGATATTTATGTCTTACTGCAATTATGAATGTATTTATTTTATTTATGGAGAGCTTTTATATTTTTACCCTAATGTTCAAAGTCATCATGAATAAAAGAATTTAAAATATATATAAAATAATAAAATGTAAATATAGTAATATAACATATAATAATATTGTATATAGTACTGTTACATTGTGGAGGTCGTGCACTATAATAACTAGACTATAAGTTAAGGCTATATGAGTGAAATCAAAAAATATATAGATTAAGAGTCAGATCCATTGATGTGCTCTTCTGCAGGCACTTACAAAATTGTCAAATATTAATCATCTGAAGGCAGGAAGAAAAGGGGAGAAGGCTGTCTTTTAAATATATGCATAATTAAGTTTGAGAACAGTGTGTTTTCCTGTAATTCTACAACATAATTGCAGTGTGGTATATGTACATGATACACATTCTGTATTTAATTAATATATTTAGTGTGTGAGCAGATCGTATTTATTTTAATATTACTCCAAATTTATTTTCAACCATGGTATCTTCAAATTTTGTAGTAGAGTCAGGAATTAGTGTTGTTGGCTCAGTGCCAAGCCAAAACAAAACCCTGAGCAAGTCTCTGGGTTATTGCCATAAACATATAATGATAATTACCAAACTGATACAGTGGTGGTAGCAAAAGTTGTCTACTTTAGATTGGATTGGTTTGGTTGGTTTTTCTTCTCAGGACTGCCTAAAGCTGTATTTTTTTATGAAGTGAAGAATGTGATTACAAGTCACTTTTCCTAAATAAAAATATAACATTTTTTAGAACCTGAAGTGTCAGAGGAAAACAACACTTTTTCTAGTGTATGGAAGCATTCCCTGAATTCCAAATGAAATGCAGTTGTTCCAGTTGGCTGGCTTTTGGGGCACGAAGCTGTTTGAAGACCTGTCCATCTAGACCTTGTGTAACTTTTAAGTGAAAAATACTTGGCATAGGTGTACTTTGAGGAAGCTGTAGCTCATCTCTACTGAAATAAAAAATAGGATTAAGTAATTGAGCATAGTTATGTCCAAGGGAACATCCAGTTTGTGATGATTGTAGCAGATATACAAGATTTTACAAGAAATGAAAGGGTGCACATCAAAGAGATTCCCATCTTGGTGACTGAGAAAAGCTAGGATGAATCCAGACATTGGTATTAGAAGTGTGACAGCGCCTAATCCAGTCAGTGTTGAATTTAATAAATCTCCAGCAAAACAAAGAGAACAGTAAAGAGGAAGCCTGGAGATCACTGTCCCACAATGCCATGTCCACACCATTAGTCACTGCTGGAAGTTTAGCAAGAGCAGACAAGAGCAAAACAATGAACTTTGAATGAGCAAACATGAGAAGGCACCTCTCTAAACAGAACCCTTCTGACACAGCTCCCAAGGAATCAAAAATGCACCCAGAGAAACACAGGAAGCCAGGAAATCTGTCTCACACAGAGGAGATATTTAAGAACTTCAACATCAGCTCTCACAAGTAACTGTAAATGACGTACAGCTGCTAAAATTGAGGCAAGGCTGGGAAACATCACTTTTTTCTAGTGTTTTATGTTTCACTCCAGCTTTCTGCATAAAACTGAAAAGTAGGAGCAAAGGCAGCATTTTACCACAAAGTTTGCACAAGCTCTATAATATTAAAACAAACCCCTTTCAACCAACCATTGCTGAGTGATTGTAATATTAACAGAGGTCATGCTAAGAACTTGTCTTTCCTTCCAAAACATGCTAAAACCTGCTAAAAGTGTGACCTATAATGTGCTGTGCCTGCATTGGGGACAATACTGCTCACCCACACCAAGCTAAACCTCACAAGACAAGCAAAGAGAAATGCTACTAAGTGCTTAAATGACCAGAACTGGAGTTTCATTAGCTAATTAAGCAGAAGACATCTCTAATTACAATTATGCAACTTTGCATAAGCTCAGCACATACTTTAAAGTGTATCCTTTCACTATTCTGCCTTATTACCTTGCAGTGGGTCCAGCCACACAGCAAAATCTCTTTTCGTTCCATTTTGTTCTTCTGGAAGTGTTTTACTTCCTGCATTAGCACAGGTTTGGAGTTTGGAGCACATGTAACTCTTCAGGAATAGCAGTGCCAGGATTATAAACAATTTAGAGTCCTTGGGAGCATTCTAAAATAGCCTGAGTGGCAGAAATGGATTTTTAGTGTGCTGCCAGCATGGTGTATTGTCCATTTACCATGCTGTCAACATACTGAAAAGTCATTTCAAAATAGAAAAGAAAGATGGTCTTTCAAACCAGAGTCATCCAGATGCCTAAAAAAGGTTTTTTAGGAGCCCTGCTGGGAAAGGCTGCACATACAAAAGCAGATAATGTTGCAAGATTGGCTATACAAACTTTAAAATTCACACGCAATATACACAATGCTGTTTACCCTGTGAGTGAAGAGGAAAAGCCTTTTAAGACATTCATTTTCAGGATGTATAAGCAAAAAACCCACCCAAACTAGGCAGAGTCTGCTCTTGGGAAGGTCTCACTGAGAGCAGAGGGCAGCTGGTGCTGAGGCAGGCTCCTGCTGCAGGGTGTGATGCTGGGGGAAGTGAAACCAGTGCCTCACTGCCACCGTAAAAATCAGAAAACAAAAATAAAACATTTAAGGACAAATGTACTGGGTGATTTAGGCTGAAAAAATCTTAATCACAGGTTTCTGACCTCTTACAAGTTTCATTTTCTGGTGAGGGAAACCAAAGGATTTTAGAAGAGATGCTAAAGCTACTGGAAGGAAGTCCTGAGATCTGAAGCAATAAGCATCCTACTGCTGTTCTTCTGCCTTGGCACTTCAGGGAGTTACATGACATTGGATTAGGGGTTTTTTAAACATTTCACTATTCTGCCTGGCATTTCCCATTGTGCTTAAAAGCTTTCTAATACAGTCTGGGCCAGCCAGCAGTTGTGCCTTTGCTCCAGCCCAGGGCAGAGAGCGAGCAGCAGATGACATCCTCATTTTATCTGAGTCTTGAGCAGCAGCTGTGGAATCCCTGCAGTCCCTTGACATAATACCTAGGGTCTGGCCTTGGCAGAACAGTCTATAGTCACCTGCCCAGCCTTAAGAGCCAAACTCCTCCCAATGGTGCTCTGCACACAATGGTTTGCCCCAGTTCCTCCCTCCCCAAATCCCCTGGCCCCGTGGTGTCTCCTTTCCTCTGTGTCTCCATCGGTTTCTGGTCCCCGGTGACCGGCTCTGTCCTACCTGTAGGTCACTGACCTTACCTGCCCTGTCCTACCTGTAGGTCACTGACCTTCCCTGCCCTGTCCTACCTGTAGGTCACTGACCTTCCCTGCCCTGTCCTACCTGTAGGTCACTGACCTTACCTGCCCTTTCCTACCTGAAGGTCACTGACCTTCCCTGCCCTTTCCTACCTGCAGGTCACTGACCTTACCTGCCCTTTACTCCTCCCCCGTGCCCCAAGGCTGCTGAAGGCTGTACTTAACCCCAAACTGGCACCGGTGGCTTCGGCAGCTGCAAATAAACCGGCTGCAAGGGATCCGGTTTGCCAGAGCCTTCCTCCTCTCCTTGCTGAGCTAGCCCCTGAAGTGTGTGGATGTGTGAGCTCGATTGTCTGCCCTGAGCTTCCCAAGCACCTTTCTCACCCGAGAGGTTATTTGGGGCCTAGGCTTTGCTCCACTCCCTGAAACACACGACACTACAACAGTTCCCTCGTTTGCCTTTTCTCTTCTGCCTTTATTTTTCACTATAAGGAGCATCCCATTTTGTGCAACAGCTCAGTCAAGCTGGTCCTAGAATAGGATCTGATAGGTCCCCACCAACAGCAGTGTCCAGTGCTAAAAGAGGGCAGTGAAAAAACTGGCCAGACAGTGCACATACTGTTTCCAGAAAGCAGTAACTCCCACGACTGTCACAGAACTGTAAATAGAATTCATCCCAACAGCCTATTTCCCAGGAAAATGTTTCATTTCGTGTAATTTAGGTCATAACCAGTCTTCACTAAATTTCACAATTTCCCTGGCTTGTAACTGGCCTTTATCTAATCAGCAGGGCAGTTTTGGGACAGAGAAGCTCCAGGAGCAGCACTATGGAGCAGCACTACTTCGAGATGCAAGAACTAAATCCTGGCATTTATCTTTGCTGTTCGTTGTAGGAAGCAAGAATTCTGCTCACTGCTAGAGCATCCAGACATGCACATGTACCTTGCTGTATCAGCCACCCTCACAAGGGGCACGTACTGCTGAAAGGCAGCAAAAAGCTAAAGAATCATTCACTAAATATGGTGAATATGAGTCCCTCCTAGTGACCTGCATTTTGCACTCACCTGGGTTCTCTCCATTACTGTCTGTTGCAAGTGAGAGTATCACTAAAGGTTAAAACACGTTCTACAACCCCAGGAGCCTGGATGAGTTTGAGGATCAGAAAATTTGTCAGGATATAAGAAAATTCCATTCCAAATGGTATGCTTTAAGCTAAGTTCACAGCACAAAATATTGAAACATAACCATGTGAGAAAGCATTCCAGAGCATCTCTGCAGAAGTTGTTCCCTGGTTTCCAGAAATTTCCATTTTCTTGAGCTTGGCAGGCTAGGGAGGCACAAGATTACTGCACCATAGCAGCCGTAGCAGTGCTGCATTTTATACTCACACCAGTAAAGAAACCTTATCTAAACACTATAAACATTCACATCACATCCTACAAAGAGTTACAGCTCAGTTCTTACAGGCCACTTGCTCAGTCCAGCAATCTAATGCAGACATATACCTGCAGGAATCATCAGCATTTCTTGACTCAAAGAAGCCCTTGCCTGGGATGATCCCATCTGACATCAGCAGAACCTTGCACAGCCTTTAGGATAACTTTATTTTCACACTCAGTGTCATCTGATTATTTTCTTAAATAATATTCCTAAACCAGCTCTAATGTGAATGCTTATCACACCCTGACTCCCACCGAAATGCCTTTTTCATTAATATCAAAAGTCATGAAACAACTAACTGATTAGATTATTTGTTCACTTCACTTCCATCCTCCTGGTCATTCCAAATTGAAATAGAGACACTTTGGACAAATCCAGTAGTGTGGATTTCCACTTGCTACCTGTTACTCTAGTTGCCAGAATTTCTTCTGAAATATTTTCTTTGTTTATTCTTATTCCTACCAATTCTATTCACATATGTGGTGCCTTCACTCTGCTCATACTCCCAGATCAGACAAGTTCCAGAACTGTAAGTACCAGAGATGATAGTATTGAGGTAAGGACCTGTTGCTTACATTTGCCCTATTTTTTTTCTTTATATCCTTCTTCAACTTCTTAACTCTGCATTCATGTTAAAAACAAAACCCCAAACCATCTGTACAGTAAGGAACTTCTTGGGAGATGGGACTATGATTTGTATAGGGGCATTGAGCCAGCTTAGAGAGGAAAAAATGTGCTTGAGCTGTTCTGTTACCTCAAGCAAAATAGGCAAAATAGTGAAGGAAAAGAGGAAAAGGAAAAAATCCCTGCATTGAAAAGTACAGTGATTTTGGAATATGTCACAAGAAGAGAGAGTGGTAAAACAGCAAGCAGTAAAGGACCAATCTTGTTCCTTTGGAGCTGGGAAAACCTGAAAGACCAGTTCATGGTACTGTTATATTTAACAGAAATTCCCGTGAATTCTTTGGAAGTATTATCTCCTGCTAATGAAGTTTGTTAGGGAGAAAAGAACAGTCATACAGGTCATACAGAGTTCTGGGGCAGCACTGGGATTCTGCAGAATTGGCTGCAAATACCAAATGCAAGAGAGGGAAGAAAACAAAAAGCATGAGACAAAATCTGTTGTCAGGTTTGCCAGCCAGGAATGGAATTGGAGACAGATGTGCTCTCTGTGCTAAGCAGCCCCAGTGTGGGGAGGTCTGAGGTGTCCAGCAGTGTCCAGCAGCCCCATGGGCAATCCTTTGTAGTGAGCACAGGAAACACCATGCTACAGTGGGTGGGCCAACTGTCAGCCAAGGAAAAGTGGGGTTTTCCAACAAACCTCGAGTTAAAACTGAGTTGCCCACAGAGGTCTCTAATGCTGGGATCCAACATCAGCCTGCCTGGCAGGGGCAGCCCAGATACCAGCCAAAGGGAGAGGAGGCTTTGCCTATAAACCAGTATGAGTTTGAAGGAGACAAAAGGAATCAAGCTGTGAAACACCAAGAACACAGTGAGTCAAGAGTGGGTCTTACTCCTTTCAGTTTTATGGCATACAAATTCAGCCTGAGGGCAACTGGTAGTGCCAGGCAGGTTCTTTTTCTTTGCATCTCCCAGAGATGCACTTATGCAGAGTCCACAGAATCACAGAGTTGTTTGAATTGGAAGGAGCCTTAAAGATCATCTAGTTCCAAACCCCATGCCATAAGCAGGGGCACCTTCCTCTAGACCAGGTTGCTCAGACCCCCACCCAAGCTTGGTCTTGCACTTCCAGGGATGAGGCTTTTCCAGATAATCTGTGACAGTGTTTTACCTCCTCATTGTAAAAAGTTTCTTCCTTATTACTTGTCACATTCCTAAAAAGATACTATCCTCAGGGCTGTGTGATGGTGAAGTCCTACAGATAAGTGTGAAGTGTGGAAAAACCCTCATGTTGTTAGAGGTGACAAACGGATACAGCAAAGCAGGCAGCAGCCAGCTTGCAGGTTAGCTTGAGCTAAGCCACATAACCACTACAGACTTTTGACTTCCCCAATTCAGAGTATTTAGATATTGAGATACTTACTCTGAAATGCTGTGGCATCAGACCCCACGAGTGGAGCCAGTGGATCTGCTGCTGCCCAGCAGTCACGGGGCTGCACTCCAGAATTGATGGCTGCTGCCTTCAATTCTGTAAAATAACATCATACTTTTTAAAAAGAAGTAAAAAAGGAGATTTTCCAGCTGCCAGGAAAGAGGGAAACACAAGTCATTGGCTGATTTGGCAAAGTAACACACCACAATGCCTTCAATTAATGAAGACCTTAGACTGGACCCTCACAAACCTGGTGGACTTCCCCTTTCTCAGCTCCTAGCCAGAGAATGGGACAGTAAGGGGACCATTGTCCCAATACAAAATCAACTCTGGGCCACTGACTGTGCCCATGAGGTCCAGGCTGATGTGTCCCTCCTTCCCTCCCAAAAAGGGCCACTTTACTGTTCCCATCCCCGGGGCCACCCTGATGCTCCTGGGCAGTGGCTTCTTCTGCTGTGAATTAATTAACTTACAGAATACCTGCATTTTGTCAAAATTTTGCCATCAATATTGCACAGGTACTGTAATTTTTCCTTTCTAGGCAATGGGCCACATATTTTCCATAGACTTGTGTTGGGGTTTTTTTCTTATACCAGTCTTTTCCTGTTGTCCAGAAGATGATCACACTTTGTGAACAAAGCTTTGATTTCTAGAGAAGTGCTGTGGAGATGGCATTTGCTTCGTCATACTTTGGGTCATTGTATGCTTTACTGATTTTCAAGTGTAAAAGTCACTCTTTATGTATTTACTACCTAGTTTCCATGGAAAAGCTGATTGGGTAAGGAGGCTGTCCCAAGGTTAAACACCAAATTTACTGGAACCTTTCTCTTCCAGAAAGTTTCAATGAATGATGCAGCCTTTTTTTTCCTTTTTTTTTTTTTTTTTTTTACTAGTTTTAAAATTCAACCTAAGCAGTTGTTTCCTTGTAGAGACCATAAAATGGTAGAGGTCTGGTCCACAACCACCTCCAGGTTCTCTGAGCACATGAGCAGGATGAACACCCATCTCTACCTTCTCTTGCTGGCTGCAGGCATCTCTGCTGCTCCCCAGATGAGCAGCATGGCTGAATTACTGACACTACTACAACAAATGTGTGAGGTGATGACAAAAGACATTCAGGTAAATTCAATTTCCATTTTTCTAATCTAAAATTTAATATTCTGAATCCTTGTATTTTTGAATATTTAACTTGTTTTGAAAGTAGAACAATCTATGTTTTTATCTATTATATTTTTATCAGTGTTAATGAAGAAGATATTTGAAAGGCTGAATTAATGTGTTATTTTGCAGAATCTGAGGATTGAAACTCCTGACAATATAGATGTAAGTAAAAGTTTTTTTAAATAAAAGTACACTATTTTGGTTAATTTGTTCACTAGAAATTAAGATAGTTCTTAAATAGTCTCCTAAAATACTCTATTTGTATTTAAGAGCAAACAGTTACTTTAAGTATAGCTATTATAAGATATAAAATCAATTATGAGATATAAAGTGTCATTAGATATAAAACATTATTAAAACCAACCAAATAATGAGTCAAAAAAAGATGCTGTAATATAAAGGAACAGCAGCTATATTTGTTCTGTGTTTTTGTAAATCTGCAGAACACACACACAGAATGATTTTCTTAATCAGTTTCTTGAATTAGATACAGTTAAAAAGGAAATAACACATTCATTCACACTTCCTGCTTGTATGTCTGAAAAATCCTTCTGTTTAGTCTAATTCATTTATTCCACTTCTAGAAATGGCTTTTTATATCCTTACCATCAGTTAGGGAATTAAATAGTTGTATTACTTTATCTGGTCTGAAGGATGATGTTAATGCACCCTGAACACTTCACCATGACCAGGTGTCCATGAACAGGGTCTATCTTAAAGATCAAACTCCCCTTTATGCACTTCTCATCTTCTTTTGCATCTCCAGTGAATTTCTCCTGTCCCCTCTCAGATTTTTTTTTTTCAGATAACTTTAAATGACTCCCTCATGATGCAGACATTAATGAGGCTTTTCCCTCTGCTGCTGTGCATCTCCTAGAATCTTGGTTTCCACAGACCAGAGTTGAGCACAGAGCTCTTTTGCTAACAGTGTGGCCAGATGGCTATTTGTGGAGATGCTATCTGACTCTTTGATTTATTGAAGGAGCAGAATAATTCCCATTTTTGCCCTAAACTAGCTACAGGAGGAGGGTTGGGGTTTTGATCCCATTCCAGCTAATCCAGCCCATTCCTTGCAAATTAGATGTAAAGTTCCCATCTCTGACACTTCTCTCTGGATTCTGTCTGGAGGAGCTCTCTTCCTAGGCTGGGGCTTTAACTCTGGAGTTCTGACCCTGGATCTGCAGTGCCCAGTGGTGGCAACTCCCTTGTCCCTTTTCCTGATGAGGTCCCTGGTGGTGCCACCACACCACACTGTGCAAGTGCCCAGCTCTCCTTTGAGGGAGAGCTTCCCTCACCCTCTCACCTGTTCTTTGGATCCTGAGGTGACAGAGGCTTCCTCAATGTCTCTGTGTTTGCTGTTTGTGGGTGCCAGAAGCCTGTGGCTTCCCAAGCAGGGCTGTGGGGAAAAAATTATCTTCTTCACTGTGCAGCATCCAGGAATAACAAACAGGAGATACATGTTGGCCAAGAACATGGTAGGTGCAATGCTGACCTTCAGCAGCTGCCTGCGTTTCTCCAATCTTCAGCAATTAGGTTTTTCTTCAGTTTTCATCACTTTCTTCTCCTGTAACAGCTAAATCTGTTCCTGCCACTGATGGTCCTCTCCTTTGTGAGTTTAGCTGATCTCTTTCAAAACAATCCCACACTAGAGAGTGTGACCATCATCCATCACTCGTTGCTTGGCCTCCATCCCACATTCCTTCTCCCCCTGCTGGTGGCCTTGTCCAGACCACAGGGTATCAGAGACCAAAGCCAGCGACTGCTGTCTGGCAGAGCACCAGCATGGCCACCCTTGGGATGGGACAAGGGCCAGGAAATGTGAGGGTGGCCGCTGTCCCCATCCCTCCTGGCACACAGTGTCAGATGTCCCATGGGTAGATGTTTGGAGTGGCCTCAAGTTCATTTGGGTTTTTTCTCTTGTGTTGGAGAGACAGGAGCAGATGTGAGAAATCAAACTGGTCTTCCCATGGCTCCAGAGGAGGCAGGGCTGAGTCTTTAGACAATGACATATTTCATCTGGACATTACAAGACACACCAGCAGATACTGTCCTTTGCCAGGTTTCTGTCTGCAGAGTAAATAAATGTTTACAGCAGATAAGTGCACTCGCCTAAGCTGTTTGCAAACTCAAGCCCAAAAGTCAAATAAGAATGAATTTGCCACCCAGGCAGCTGGGAAAAACTTATAGTGCTTTTTAATGAACTCATTGTAGGTTGCAGTTATGAATACTTGCATCTCAATTTTTCTGTTTTCTTCCATCTTAGGATGTGAATTGTATAGGCACAATCTTCGAAGGAATGGAACAGCTGAAAAATAAACCAGCTATGAAAAAATTCAGTGCTTTTTTCCACAATTTTGAAAGACTGAAGCAATGGCTCATCCCAAACATGGCAAAAGAGGTAGGAATTTATTTGCTGTCTGCCAGAGATCATACAGCAGAGATGTAACAAAATAAGATCTATAATTCACAAATGTGTCTTTACATCTACAGAAGGGAGTAATTTCTATACTGGCTTGGTTTTAGTATATGGAAGAATAAATCCTGGTATTATTTCATGTTTATATCCTTCCCTTGTTCTAATATTAAGCTTGATCCACCTCTAAAATAAGGATTCATATATGCGATTAGAAAATTAAAGAAAAATGGTTTCATTTTTTAAATGATTTTGAGATTAAAAAGCTCTAAATAATGATTAAATATTAAGTAATTTCATTTTCTTGATTCATTTTTCAGGGGAAATGTGATACAGAAAGAAGGAGCACAACAATATTTATAAAAAAGCTGATGACATTCATCAGAAAAGTATTAAAAAACACAAGACTGGAGAGTTAAAAGTTTCTAAAATTGCTGTAAATTTATATGAGCAGTAAAATATTTCCTTTTTTTTAAGAAATATTTCTCCTTTGTGTTAAAATTTGGCAGGGCACACCTTCAGTTTCAGTGGTACTCTGCTGCTTCATGTTTGGCATCTCAAAATATTTGGTGACAAAATGGCTTTTGTATTTTGAGATGAAAATTTAAGTGCTTGATAAACCAAATCATGCAGGGATTACAGAAGGACCTGACCAGGCATAAAATCTCTGTGTTTCTCGTGAAGAGTTAATTTCTGAATCACAGGGAGACTGAAGAGGGATGGGTGTGAGCAGAAGCAGCTGTCTCACAGCACACCCCTCATCCGAGCATCCCCTGGCCCCACTGTGCCATCCCCTGGCCTTGCTGTGCCATCCACACTGAGACAGATGATACAGGATGTGAATAAATCCCCTTTTTCTTTCTTTGAAACCAGACTGGACCACTGCAGGGGGTAGCAGCAATATGACACAGTCTGAATACCTTTCTAACTTTGAAGGTTTAAGGCTGTATTTCCACTGGAATGTTTTACTGCTGTCACATAACCTCCTTATTCCATAAGCACTGAGAAGCACATCCAGGGATTTTACTCTACCTGCAGCTTTGGTAGATCAGTGTAAATTTGACAACTAAAGATTTGTAAGGATCTGAACATATAGCACTCAGAGACTTAATGGGCTTTTTATAATGGTAATGGGTAGGAGTGTTTAGATCAGAACAAACTTATTTCTATTGTGTCAAATTATATTCCATAGACAATGTTTTGGAGAAAATATTTATTCTGTATTTTTACTACTTTTAATTAAGTGAATAATTGTTTGTTGCTGCCCTTCTCCATCACATTCCCCCCTCTCAAAAAAACAACAACAACAACAAAAAAAAAACCAAAAAAAAAAAAAAACCAACCAAACAAACCCAACAATTTCTTCCAAGCTATTCCCACACTTCAGGAAACCTAGTTATCAGTCAGGGGAATTAGATCCTTGAGGTTAGAGAGGGAATGTATTGCTGAAAGCTATTTCGAATGATGCATGAATTAAAAACCAGAGAGTCCATTAAGGTACCCACCTCTGTAATAGAGCTGAGCTCACACATTCCCACTAGCTCCCTGGATGATGTTTGCATTTTTTCTATGAATATCCCAGCATTAATTTCTTTTAAAATATATATATGTATAAGAGAAAGAAATGAGAACAAAAATGAGAAAAGATTTAGATAGACAGGTGGGTTCTACCAGTGTCTTTTTGATCATAGGAGAAGCTTCTTCGAAAATCTACCAATTCTGACATCGTGGAGAAAGAAGCTGAGCAGATGAGCAAGGCACTTGTCACAGTGTTGCCAAGGGTTTGATTTAATATATTCCAAATTCCTGTGTCAGACAGGTCCTGATACAACATGTCAGTGTCCCTGCTCCTTTTTCAGGGGCATGCTCGGGAACACCAGGGGAAAGACAGGTGAGAATCTTGTGATGACAGAACAAATATGCAGAAACAAAACATTTTCTTGCCACATGCTGATTTCCCCAGTTTTTTCTAGAGTTATCCAACTTTTATGAAGGAAAAACGCGGTTTTTCACAGTATTGCTCCATAAGATGGGCAAAGCAGGAAATTGCTGGTGAAACAAGGGTTAATCAGCAGAATTATTATTATAAGTTGTTTGTGCAGACGTTGGTTTGTCAGACACTTTACCCTGCGCAGCTCAGTCTCCGAGGCTGCTGACGGCAGGTGGCAACAGGAGACCAGAAATGCTCGATGCATCCGCCGGGAGAGCTTTTGGGCAGGAAAAGTCTTAAAACAGGGCTTTCCTTCCTTCTGGTGCGCAGAGCTCCTTCGTTCCGTTCGATCCCCCATTTCGCAGTGATGGCGATTCCTGAGCTGAGCCCGAGCGCCGTTCGTGCCCAGCACACCCCCACAGCAATCCTTGCCCCCCCAGTGCCACCCAGGGGAAGGCGACCCCTGTGCGGCACAATCCGCAGGGCGCATCCCTATGAACCCTCTGCCTCGGGTTTCGCTGGGGCAGGGAGGAGGTGACAGCCCAAAAGTCCTCGCCTAAAGAACAAGGCGACAGAGCGGTTTAACCCGGGTGCGACCACGTACAAGTTAAATCCAGGCAGGCTCGCGGGGAAGGTCCCTGGACAGCTTTCCCTGGATTCAGAGCGTGCACTTGAGAGGGGCCAAAAGGTGGAGAAAAGGGAACGAGCTGATTCGGCTCCAGCTACAGCGGGGCCTGGAAAACACCCGGAATGGTGAGTGGATAAGGAGTGCGCACAGCCTGAACGGGGCGGGATGAAACTACCCGTGAGAAGAAAATAAACCACGCTGCTGGCACGAGTCAGTAGGACGAGCTCAGGGTCAGCAAAAAAAATGGAACTTTAGAACTCTAAAGATACTGGGAGCTCTGTCTGTGTCTCTGTACCCCCAAATCACTGCAGACACCTGCCCTCCGACCCACCTGGATCCTGCTTCAGGGGAGAACTGCTCCAGCTGCACTTTAATATTAACTATGACTTTATATACAAAGTTCAGAAGAACCATTTTTTCTATCATGTCCACGGGACAAAAAAAAAAAAAAAAAAAGAAGTACAAATATGTGCTGAATTATGTATAATTACTTATTGTATTTTAAGTGTAATATATATTACACTTAAATTACACTTAATATACATATTAGTATATGCTAATATTCCAGGTAGTTCTAGACTATATTTTTAATGTATAGATAATTAATAACATATCTATTATATAATTTGCATCTAATATTTTATGTATTTTTTCTATTTTACATATAAATCACCTTTTCTAGCATGGCCAGGGAAAACAGCATACCCTTAAGGTGAAATAACACCCTGACTTCATTTAACCTTTAATACTTCCCTTTCACACTTTGATTGACCCGGAGAGCTGCATTACTCATCCCGGAGCGCAATTCTGGTTTCCTTCTCCGGGCTCGGCCAGGGGTCAGCGGCTCGAGGGGGTGCCGGAGCCCCCTCGGGCGGGCAGGGCAGCGCTCCCCGGTGCCCCGAGCGGGGATTCCCGGCCCGGCGGGGGGGATTCCCGGCCCGGCGGGGGGGATTCCCGGCCCGGCGGGGGGGATTCCCGGCCCGGCGGGGGAGATTCCCGGCTGGAATTCCCGACCCTCCCTGCCCCGGCTGACGGCCCGCAGCTGCAGCGCCCTCCCGCGGCCGCGCCCGGCAGCGCCGATTCCCGGAAGCCGCTCCCGCCGCGGCTCCCGCAGGAAACCGAAACTGGGCACGGCGGGAGCCGGGGGAGGGAACGGGATGGGCGGGGACGAGCGAGGGGAGCAGCGGGGGAAAGCAGAAACACGTAGATTAAAAA
>VZUI01056808.1:0-112814 GCA_013401135.1 Cettia cetti | reverse complement strand
ATATATAGATATATAGATATATAGATATATAGATATATAGATATATAGATATATAGATATATAGATATATAGATATATGTATGCCTTTTTTCCATACTTTCTTTTTTTTCAGATTTTTTTCTGACCTCTGGGTATATTGAGCTGTTTTTAGGCAGAAACCTACAATATTAAGTTTATGATTTACCAATAAAAGGATTTCTGCTTTTTAGACCATATGCAAATTGTCTTTGAGGGTCAGTGTGACTCTGGTGTGGTTCTCATTTTAAAAAGAAAAAAACACCATTAGCTGCCATAAAACAAAACCAAAGTCTTAAATGAAAAAAAAAATCAAAAAATAAAATTTTATACAGGCACATGGAAGACATCTGCATATTTCTTTGTGGCTACACAAGAAATATATTTTATTATATATTTATTAATAATAAATAGATTTTCACAGCTGTTATAAAGGTAGTGCTGTAATGTATATTAGAACTGGCAAGGTCCATTTCAGGACTGGGCATGATCCTTTCTCAGTCAGAGCTGCTGCTCTCTGCATTTACCACACCTCTGTTCTACATCAGGCTTGGTTTTCACAGCAGACCTGGAAAAGGATCCAAGCTCTTGCAAGGCAGGATGATCAAGTTGTCCTGATCAGGGCTTTCATACCAAGGAGTCCTGGGGTTTGCCCCCTGTCCATCCCCTTGAGCAGGTTTGCAGCCCCTGTCCTGAGGAGTTCAGTGCTTGTCTATTGGCAGACAGCTTCTCTTTGTCTTCTCTCCTCTCCTTGATTATAAATACCATTTAAGAACCACTCATATCACTTGTTGCAGAGAGTAATACCCATCAGGTGTTCCCTCTCCTGAAATACTTTCCTGCTAGAACTGCTTGGGGATTGTTCTCCTGTTCTCCTCTGCTTCCTTTTCTGAGTTGTTCTTATCCCACTGCCCTTCTTTCTCCCAAAACCTTTTCAGAAAGCAAAAAGCAGGGAGTGATGACTGAACCACACATTTTAGCAAAAGGCTGACCCCTTCCTTGGCACTCAGCTCATGGAAGAGCTGTCTGCCAGTCTCAGGGAATTTGGATTGGATGTGAAACTGCAGCACATATATTAATAACTTTCATCAGTAACTTGTTTATTCATCTCCATTCTGCCACTGCTGGGTCAGAGTTGGAAAGTACAATATTGGGTAAAGCTCCCACATTCTGTGTGCAGTGTATTTGTGTTGCACACAACACACGTGCAGCAGTCTGCACAAATGCCTGAAATTGGATCAGTGTGATTTGGTGCTGTTGATAACAGGAGTCTGCACAGTGAGTCCCATTTTCAAAGCTCAGTGTCCAGCAGTTGCCAGTGAAAGAACTACAATGATTTCTCTGCCTACTTGTGAGGCTCAGCCCCTGCACTGTGCACTACAAAGAGCTGAAGAGCCTGCCTTCACTCCAGGCAATAAGCTCCAGCAAATCCAGGTTTAGTTTTCAGAGGCAGATATTTAATGGTCTCCTTCTGTCTTTCTCTAAGAGATGATTCCTGCCAATCACTGAAAGGTGGTGTTAAGTTTCACCAGTGCCTCTTGTTTCATGGCAAATTTTCCAGTGGAAACTCCTCTTTTTTGCATTACGCTAGCACCGTGGTGGTGGTGGCATTTGCTGAAGGGAACCTGCAATTCCTCATTAGCCACGGTGCCCTGCTCATTTCATTTCAATTTCACTTTAGGTTTTCCAAAAATTGTACTATGGATCAGAGTTTTCAGTTTGCTCAGCATGTTCACATGATGCAGGACTGCAGCAAAGGCTGAAATTCACAGATTTTACTTCGATGAAATTCCCATTGAGAAGGAACATGAATATTATTATTTTTCCAGCCTCAAATTTTTCTGTATTTCCACTATTTTTTCTTTTTGACACAGAACCCATTCAAAATGCCCTGTGGCCATATTTATGACATGAGGCAGAACAAGCAGATTTGGTTGTGTATTTTGTAACTGAAGCCAGACTGCTTTCTACCTTGTTTCTTATAGAGTGACAGAATGTCTAATTTGACTAATTTAATTTCAACCATTAAAAAATCAAATGTGGGGAAAACTCAGTAATTGGCAAAACACAAATTATTATTTCCCTGAAGCCGAAGTGTCACTATGCAAAAAAAAAAAGTTATTCTTTGATTAGAGTTTCCAGGATTAGGTTTCTCTCTTCTGTATTTGTATTTTGGTAATTTTTGGTTTTTATAAATTTTGAGGAAAATATCTAAGCAAATACATTCAAATCCTTACTCCATGAATACCAACAAAAATTGTCTGTTTCCTTAGACATAAAATTGGAGACTTCTTAAAGATGGGATTTTGTAAAAAAAATTATACAAAATTTATTAGCCAGGCAGCTATTTCTGATTAAGATACAGCCAAACAAGAAAAGAAAAATCCATTATAAATCCTCTCATTTGCAGTGGACGAAACAAGTACAAAATAAAGGAAAGCTTGTTTAGAGAAGAAAATGTTCTTTGTTTTTATTCTCTACTGACTCTACCGCATATCTGTTTTTAAACAGTTAACAGAGAGTACCAAAACCTCCCTCTTCACAATCAAAATACTCCTGTCTAAACCAAACATGTGAGACTTCTGGTATGAAGCCTTCTGTTCTTGAAACACAATCAACAAACAAGAAATATTTACCTTTTGGCCTGGAATAGGAGATACAGAACTGTGCCATGGAGTTATTCACAGCTTTCCCAAGAAATCTTTGCATTTTACTATTTTGCATTTTACTCTCGGACGTTTGCATTTTAAACCTATTTTTTAGGCTGATGTACCTCTGGGTGTGAGGAAGGGTGGTTTGAAACACATGTACTCTATTTGTTTGATGTGCAAGAGGAGAGAGCAATGAATTTTAGAGATGCAAGTGCTAATTAAAAGCCACCTCTTTTTCACAGCCTCAGTTCTCTTTCAAAGAAAAATGTGTTCCTATGACACACAAGGCCATGGTCTGGCACTCCTGCTCTTTATGCCCTGTGTCCTCTGTCTGTATCCAGAAAAGATATGAAAAATATATGTTTTCATATCTTTTCTGGATATGAAAAGCTCCAATAATGAATACACAGCAGCACCATGAGAAAAGTCAGAGGCTGCAACTTTTATTTTACTTCAGGCTGCAGTAGAAAATTCTGAGTTCAATTTTCAGGCAGCCTGACAGTTGGGTTGAGTTTCATTTAACCAGATGGCCCTTCTGAATAAATGCCTGTAAGGATGAGCTACAAGTACATTAAATACTTAAAGGTTTGGAGGTTTTATTTTTTGACAAAGACCAAGGTGGACAGAGGAGGAAAGGCTTAGAGAAAAGTAATGGTGATCTTTTCCTCTGTGGTTTGTGGTGATGAGTGTCCCTCCTGCCTGGAGCAGTGCCCGGGAGCAGCGTACACCTTCCTGGGGGGGTCACGAGGATGGAAAAGGGGGATTCTGCACTTAACAAAGAGACCAACGGCAGCAGAGCAGCACAGTCTGTCTGTCTGTCTGTCACATGAAGGTTTTGGGTTAGGAAGGCTGAGCTTTGGCCTTTGCCTCAGTTTCTGTCACTAAAATCTCCTGTCTGACTGCAGCAGCCACTTCAGTGTGTGGAACTCAGTCCCAGGGCCCCAACACGAGTCTGGCACACAGAAACACTGAACATCAATCTAGTCATGCAGAAGGGATGATTACAACAAAACTAATAGAGAAATATAGGGAAGAGTAGCTTGAATGACAAAAATGGCTGTGATGTTCAGACAGAGGTGAGAAGCTTGCCTTTTCTCTCACTGGTGATATCAGCTTAGTGGGGCATTACCACAGCAAGCTTTCCTGAAGATCATTGAAATTGTATATTTTATATAATTATATATTGCTCTGCTACGTCTTTATTATTTCAAAATAATCTAAAAGGCTGCATGTATAAAATAAAATTCATTATTCTCCTATGAAACTCATCTTTGGAAACATAAAAACATAAGCCAAGCATACATATGTACATAACATTTTTAATATTAATTTGATACTCTCTCTCTGTGTATCAATTACCTCCAAAGGATATTCGTGGTGCTCAGGTCAGTCACTGCAGTGCTGCAGCCATATATAACATGTCACATAAACCCCTAGTGAGACGTTTTTGTTCTGCACCCTTTGGGTCTGTTCTCCATCTGAGTTATAACTGAGTTCTTGCCAATGCTCATCATTTTGGCTGATTTTTATAGTCTGTTGTGTTGGCAACTGGTTAAATACTGCGGAGCTTCATCAGCCCAGTGGTGCCTTCTTAACTGCACAATCATATTCCAAAATTTTGCACTAAGCCAGGGAACTTCCCTTTTTGATATTTCCCACCAGTTTATGACCAGGAGCACCCCTAAGAGTTGCATTTTGTTCTGTCAGATGTCTGTGATGTTTCCCTCTGTTGTACTTTCACTCAGTTACAGACACACTTGGTGATCTGCCTGGCGTTCTTCTCCAGCCCTGTGCAGAAACCTGAATCACTTCAGAAATTCTAACACAGCTCGTATTAAAGAAATGCTCCTTCTGTGAGCATCAAAGTTTCTGCCACTTGGAAAAGGTCTGCTTGTATCTATAGCTCATGGTGCACTGAAATCAGAAAATGCTTTGTGTTGGAAAAAATCGGGAAAGCAATTCTTAGAAGTAACATATCAAATTGGGCTAGAGCTGAAAATGAAACAATCAAAAAAGGAATTTAAAATCTTTGCTCACTGCAATGAAACGTAATGATCTGTCAGATTTTGCAGTACACTGGTATTACTGTGACATTTTTCAATCTGACACACTTTCACCCATTCTCCCAGCACAGCCCTCTGACATAGAGCTCCTTTGGAGAAGATTGGGGAGTATGATGCAATATCAGCTGTGTTTGCATAACTCATCACTGTTTTCATTTGAAATCTCTCGTTCAGACTCAAGTTACTGTTTGCAAGGTTACTCAGTTCTTTCCCTTTCAAACTTCGAAGCATGTTAATACGCTGGGAATAAAAACGAAGCTGAAGCTCATAGTAGATATTAAATTAGAGTGTTATTCACATCACATGGAAGATTTCAGGCTAGTACACTAATTGAAAATTCCGAGTTGACAAGTAAACAGATGATTTTTCTACACACCGAAATAAGAACTTACAGTGCCCACATTATTTTCTTGCTCTTTAATTTGTTCTAATAAAACACTTCTTCTAAATCCTTTGTTAAGTTTTTGAAATAAAATCTTAGCAGTTTATTTAAACATCTTCAGACACCACCTAGAAAATTATCATCATTTCAGTGTTTAAAAATATGCGTATCAGAGAAGGAATTCTGTGATATCAGAGAAAGACCCTGAAAAAAGCTTGTTTTGAAAAGAAAATTAATTTTCAGCATAATGAGTGGGGTTTTTTTAAGCGCTGATTTTCCTGTTGAATTCGTTCTCATACACTCATATTAAATTTTATACTAAAAAAACTTATATTAAAGCAAAAGCTATCTACTTGTTTTCCACTAGAGATATTATACAGAAAAATATGAAGTAAATTAAATCACACCTTTCTGCTCTTTCTCTTTAACTCTATTCAGTAAGTCATTTTAAAATCAATAAAACCCTGAAACTCAGCCGACATTTTTCAAAATGGTATTTATATGCTTAAAATACATTTCCTTACCGTATACAGTAGTTGAAATTATTCAGTTACACTTAAAGCATTTTGAAAGGGTCCCACAGAATTCCATGTGAAGTATTATTCAGATCTGTCAGCATTATAAACTGACTCCATAAAACACCACTAACTAAATCTGAAAGCACCGGGATTGCACTGGACTTGTTCTCTTCACATATTAAAATTTTGTTAAATGACAGTGCCTCAGAGAAAAAAAAAATTAACTCCCACATGTGCAATTAACAATTTCATTTAGATCCCGGTGGTGGTGACTGCGAAAGCTGAGGCAATTGGGTTGGCATTCATGGAAACTCAGCAATGTCTGGGGCAAATGTTAAGTTGAAATGGACAGCATTTAAAATCTGTTTTGCCACTCAGATGTATGCAATTCACAGAGCTCTGACAAAGCTGGGCCTTGCAGACCTTACAGATTCAGCCCAGAGTTCGACCAGTCAGGTTAAATTTCCTGACCCATTTCTTCTACTCTGATTGTGACCATTGCTCAGGAAAAAAAAAAAAAAAAAAACAGAGAAAGGAAAAAAATACACCTGAAAGGGTCATCATGGAATTTATACTTCTTTAGTGCAAATTCTCGTTTAACCTGTTAAAAAAGGATTAACAAGAGGAAAAATCTTAAACCAAGACTTCAAGGTTTGATTTTATTATTAAAAGTTAAAAAGATGGTCTTGAGAATGAAAACCACCTTCACTAACAGAGTCCTGAATCTTGTTCCCAGTGAAATCGATTTGAGAGTTTTCTTCTTTTGCTTTAGGTTGGGGGTGTTTTCCTCATATGAAAGAAAAGAAAGTGCTAAAACATCTTGTGGGTGTTCAGAGCAGAAAGTTGTAGGAATCCAGGCAGGAAAGGGAAGTGTGAGGGTGAGCACAGGAGCTGTATGCAGCCACCGGGACAGATCCGCGCTCCTCCACAGCTCCCCAAAAATCATTTCACCAGGGAAATTGTCCTGTGGAACCTCGTTTTGTGCTGCAGGACACTCACCCAGCCCAAACAGAAACAAAACCCTACTCGATATTTTTCTGGCAAACCCCCAGCTAATCTTACTTGAAACTTCCTTATTTCTTCACCTGATGGTTTTGAAACGTGTGTAGCGCACGTATGCAATACTTTTGTATGGAACATCTGCTGTGAGATTAAAATAAGATTTTAATTTCTGCTACACTCTTGATGTTCAGAAAGTGTGGGATAGAGAGCATTATTAGCTATCTGCTGGTTGACAAGGGGGCAGGATTAGGTTTCTTTAAGGGAATTACACTTTTGATGACCCCACTACATATAAAACATGTTAGCTAATGGGGGTGCAGAGGGGGCAGATTTAAGTGTTTGATCAGGAAATCCTGCATGAGCATATTGGATGGAAATTTGATTAGTAACCTTAGTGACAAGGGGATCAGATCCACTCTCGACATACAATCAGATCTGGCAGTACATGCTTTTTTGTCTCTTTGAAGGAAGGGAACATTTGTACAGAATCAAGGCAGCGTATTGGATAATTTAAAAAGCTGTTACATATTGAAACCTGGAAAATCACCTTTTTCATTTTATTTTGGAAATATGCTTGCAGTTATCTTGGAGTGTTTCTTCTTAAAAAAAAAAAAAAAAAAAAAAAAAAAAAAAATTCATCAAAACCAAAAGAAGAAAAGAAAATAGTAAGGCTTTTCAGATTTACTAGAAGTATTTCTATAAAATAGACTTTTAAAAAAGTATTTGTATTTTACCTCAGTGTTGTAAAGAATGCTAGAAAATAACAGAATGACAAAAACATTCTATTTCCCTAATATTTGTATGACAGTATCATTATGATCTTACACTGGTTGCAAACATATCTGTTGTATCTGTTGAGCAAACTGATTTAGTTTTGAAAGGTAGTTTATTTTTTTTAGACAACTAAAGCATGCCATCGAGTTTTTAACTAACGTGTTAAAAATAAATATTTCTATGTTTTGATAGCAAAGCCCCTTTCTGTGTATTTGACTATTGGAAGGAGCTCAGAGTGCCTGCAGGAATCAGGCAGGCTGCCTTTCCCTCGGTGTGGAGGGGAAATTGGGGAAGAAGTGCTGGGTGAGGAGGGGAAATTGGGCATGAGGATGTGCTGGGTGAGGAGGGGAAATTGAGGATGAGGATGTGCTGGGTGAGGAGCGGACACTGAGGGTGAGGATGTGCGGACCACCAGCCAAGCATCTGGACACGGGGTTTGCTTTAGGAAGGACCAAGGCCAACCCCAGTGCTGCTGCTCTGCAGCACCTTGTGTGTGAAGGAACTGGGAGGAGAAAACATCTCAGGGAGTGCCTGTGGATTCCTCGCTGTGCCTGTGACCCTCTGGCACATGTGGGGCAGGAAATTTGCTGATAATGCCCCACCATAAAGAGGAGAACCCAGAGTTCAGATGCTGCCTCTGCTGCTGACCTTAAAGCAGTAATTTCCTATCTTTTTGCACCCTCTTCCACTGCCTGTGTCTGTTTTGGGTTCCAGTTATAGAGGGTGGGATGAGGGCTTAGAGTACCATCCACATGTCAGGACAGCCTTTGGCATCAGTGGCTGTCGGACTGTGCTGCGGGTCAGGATGCTACTGCTTTATAAACGAGATTTCACAGGAAATCCTGGCACCACAGCAAGGCAGGCTGTTCCTGTGCTTTAAACTGGGTGTAGACTTTAGTTCTCAATTGCTTGGGGTTTTTTATATTTTTAAGGATAATTGTATGGAAATTCAGGACGTGAAATCAGCCTTTGAGTTCGAAAAGGAAAAACACGTCAAATTTTCCAATGTGTTGTGGAAAAAGTACTCAGAGTATCCTTTTTATACAAAGTCCACTGCTAGAAGTAATTAAGTAATAACATCTGATGACACAAGGACTGTCATCTGTTTAAACTCAAAGAACTGGAAAGCTCAAGGAGCCTGGGTATCAGATAACAGGAATGCTGCGTGGTGCAGCTCCGCAGCAGCTCCACTCCTGAGGTGGATGGGAATTAATGATGGAAAACCCTAATTGTTAAAAATGTGCATTCAGGGAAAAATGGACAACTGGCTTGGGAATAGTTCTGAGCAGCCCCAGGCCTCAGACTGGCACTGCTCCTGTGATGGAGGTGGGATTCCTTTGCTGCAGGAGAGTCAGGCCCTGTTATCTGAACCTAGCACATGCACAGTCTTGGGACATGCTGAAGAATTTGCAACTTGTTTTCTAAAAGTGCTTAAATGAGTAGTAGCCTTTCCAGTGATCTTGATGACATTATTTATTTTATACAACAGACTCACGAGAACAGCCAATAGTTTAATTGTAATTAATTCACCTAATAGTTCAAAAATAATACACCCAGCAGTTTCAGGCTCCTACCATTAAGATACAGTGAATGTTTAAGCTTGACTTTTTTCATTTTACTACTTGATGTCAAAATACTTTAAATTGTTTTCTCCTTAGAGCTAATATTATTTTTTTTTTATTTTTAATTCCACGGTCCTAATTGCAGAGAGTTATAAAGAAATGACAAAATATAGTGGAAAAAAGAGTTCTGATCGGATTATAGAGGCTAACAAGCAAAGTGGAACTTTTTTTTAACACCATCCAATGATGTCACCAGTTTGAGGTTTCTCTGGGACTTTATTAAAATGTTTGTGACAGAGCCAATGTAAACCATCCTAAATCTAACACAGAGCTGAAAGGCCTGATTTTAGGGAATGCAAAGATATGGATCATTGGGTCTGTCGAAGCGGCATCTTGAGCCAATTATTGGTGTCATCTTGAGCCAATTTAATCAATCCAAGGGGGACTCAAAGGGGGTGGGGGTGCAGGGTTGCAAGTGTTGGTCAAACATCCTGGCAAAAAGGGATTTGTTGTAACAGCAACCAACCTCTGGTGTGTTGACTTACTTCCTCCAGCTCTGGGTTTGTGCATGTTGTAAATAACTGATCTATCTGTTGAGCGGCTCTCAGGGTTTTAATTGCTGGCTAAATTTGTAGAAGATGTAGTTGTACTTACACGTATGTGGGCTTGAATTTATTTAAGACACTTCCAAAGTGGAGGTAATTTAGCATAAAAGAACCTGAAATCTCATACCGTGTTACGTTCAAAACAGCAGAAGCGTACAAATATATTTCTAAAGAGTAATGTCATGATCTAAGCCTGATCAGGCACACAAGTAAGCCTGAGAGCTGTAATTCCTAGGGTAGAAACTACTCACACAGTGTAAAGGCTACTCAGTGGAGGAAAGTTAACTTACAACACAACTGCTAGCAACAGAGAATTGAAGTGAGAAGTGCTCCTAAAGCTTAATAATGTCCTTTTGTTTTATCCTTCCAGACCCACAGCAACAGTTTTGAGTCAGAAAATCTCAGTGAAAAAACATTTAATTTAAATTTTACTCAAAGCATCTTTTAAAGATTTTTTGTTTCCTTTTTTGCTTTAATGTAATGTTATGGTGAAGAGAGGGGTTTTTTGAGTTAAAATGCCACAAACTCTCTCTCATTCAGTAAAACAAAATGAATCCTCCTTGTCACTGGGATTTTTCACTTCAATGAGCATTTAAAGTCAGAGTACCAACATATTCTCTTGTTATAACCACACATGCCATTGTAATTTATAATTCTAATGTATCTGCGCTTGAATATAATTGAAATCTTGGGTCAAAAATGCTTCCCAGTAGTTCTGCAATTTGCACCTCTAAATATTTTAAAGGTAGAGTGATGGTTAATCTCTATATAGTAAAAACTGAGAGAATGAAATATAAATAGATACTGGTAACTGTAGAAACAGCAGGTAAATCTTTTCATACTGGGATAAAAATACATTTCTTACATGGGATAAAAGTAGTATGTGTATTTTAAGTATGTATCATAAAGATTATCTATCTATCAAACTAAATCAGTGAGAAAAGGATATTTGTTTTGGACAAGATGTCTTGGAAAAGCAATTTCTGTGTTTTGGAGTTGTTAGCACTGCAGCACGTTGTCACACTGCAGCCCAGCCATGGCTGAATGCAATGAGATGGAATGTGATAAATGAAATATCTGAAAAAATAAAAGCTAACATTTAAAGAAGCACATGCTCAACTTTGCCATGACATCTGTGCTGTTCAGACAAATGGCCACTTGCTTTAACATATCCCAGAAAATCAGAAGAGAGCACTCAGGTAAGTGTCCAAACCCAGCCTCTGCCTCCTTGCTGTGGGATGCAGGTGTGAAAACAGCAGTGAGCACACAGCAGGATGCTTGCGGTGTGTTCTCTCTGCTCTGCACCTCTGGTCGGTGCATGTTCCTCTCCAGAATGAGGAATGAAGATGTTCACACGGGCAGGCAGGGAAAGGCCACTCTCTGCTCCCTGTCCTGGGGGTGTTTCAGCACCCTGCAGCGGGATCTGCCTCTGGCAGCAGTACAGGGAAAAGGTGGGACAGCAGAGCAGTGACTTCGGCAAAAGCACAGGGAATCATAAGTTAAATACTTCAGTGACTTGAGATTGGGTGTTTCAAACATCTTGGTTTGTTTGACAAGGAATTAGTTATGAATTCATCAGCAGAAGAATGAGAATTATAAATTTAAGATGCAAGGTCTGTCAGTTTACAAGAGTCGCATAGAAATTCCTACTCTTCAATGCATTCACAGCTCAAAAATATTATTAATGTTTAATTTATCAGTAAAAGAACATCTTTTTTATATTTATAAATAGTATTATACTTTTTATCACTCCTACCCAGTGTACCTTTTCATCTCAGAATGACATATTTGTGATGGTTCAACTTCAGCTGTAATCTGCAGGCTCTAGGTCTGCAATTTATTATTTGCTCTAAAAGATCAGGTCCAGAGTTTAAACATCCCTAGCTGAAAGTCTATACCAGTCAGGACAGAAAATTATTCTCTATGCCTAGGTTGAAGTACATTACTTCTTTATTGAATTAATTATGATAAGGATCATAACTTTAAAGTAGGGGTGAGGTGCTGGCTTTCTACTAGGATTGCTTGAAGCAATTTTCATCTGAACATTTTTGCAGAGTTATTGAGTCTGGCAGGTCTGAACTTTATGAGAGAGTAACTTTCTCCCCAACTTAAAAGAGGTTGGACATTTATCCAGGCAAAGGTTTACTATATCCCATGTCTGCAGCCAGAAAAATTTGCACTGCATACTGAACAAATAACTACAGAACCAAATTAAACACATCTTATGAGCTTTTAAAGTAAAAGCAATGCTGGCCCATTCCCTGAGGGATCGATCAGGGAACTGAATTAATATGACAGATTTGTTTCTTTTTTGTTTGTTTGAAGTACAAGTCTAAAATGATTTTTGGTCAAGGAGAAATTAGTCCACTAAATATGTATACATGGGTCTACTGAACCATGCATATTCAGTGACAAATTTTATATCTCTATCAGATTGGAAAAAGTTGTGCTTCAAAAGCAGGTAAAGATGTTAATCCTACAATGACTGCTCCCCTCTGATTGGATTAAAAGGCCCAGGAACAACGGAAGTAAATTACAGATCTTTGAAAACTAAAAAGGCAGCTAAGAAAGAAGAAAAACATTCAGTCTGAGAAAAGCAGGCTCCAATAACTGTTCTGTCGTCTTGAGCCACACAGAGCTTGTGCAAGTCTGTAAATAAGAGATCCTCTGGGAAATCCATGGTTTGAGTGACTTGCCCAGAATTACTTAAGAATTATGCGGCTCAGATTGGGTTAGGAATGATTTATTTGGGTGAGAGGTGGTTATTTTCTTATCCATTTTGTAGTTTATTAGTACGTTACATCTACTTTTTCAGAGTAAGAGGGGCAAGAGGCTCCCATCTAACACCCTCAGTTATGAAACTGCTTAAAAGCAGTAAACATTTGCTTAGTCTAACATTTTAAATTTGCGGAGCTGTTTCTATTACACAAAGACAGAAACTCAACTGAACTTTTCATTCAAGTTATTTTATAATAGAAAAGACTTATTCTTAAAATCTTCAGAATTTTCAAAATTTTTTTATCTGTATTTTATGCTACTGAGTCCAGTAACAGGAATAATGTCCAAGATACTTTCTTCTTTCATCTTTATTTTGCTGCTTTTCCCAATTTCTGTCCTGGAATGTTAGAGAAGCTGAGACAATAATCTGTAGCAAAACCCCTCTACATTTTCTAGACTTTCTGACTATGGAAAGAGGAGGTGTTTTCAGCCTTTATAGCTCTGCTTTCATATACATTTTTGTTTCAGTTCTGAAATTTGTTAGTTCTACACCCACTTTGACATTATAAATTGTATTAGAATCATCTTGAGAGCTGGGGTACTGAAGTAGTTACCATTTTAACTTATAAACATCATTAAAGAGCTTTGTCCTGCCATGGGAGCAGAGAGAAAGGAGGATTGCTTATTTACTAAAGAGAGGTAGAAGAAGCCTGGGTTGGAACTCAGTGGATTGGTATTTACAGGTGTTTAAAACCATCCTTAAAGTGTTCTTGTCTCATTGAAATGCTGAAATTAGAGGCACAGCTCCCCTTGTCTTCCATGGAATAACTGAGTCCTACATCCCAGTATCCATGTAAGTCAATTTTAGTGTTTGTATTGATCTCTTACCTGGCCAAGCCAGTAAATCTCTCTGTTCTGCTGCATTTCCCATTATTCTCCTGTTGCACATTGCAGCCGTGGCACCCCCAGGGCTGAGCAGCCTGGAAACCACCAGGGCAGCTGATCCCACCCCATTGCCAAGGAATGAGAATATCCAGTGCCTGCTGTGCTTCTGAGAGGAACAGGAAAGAGGAAAAGAACGTTCCTACCATCCCCTTTGGGGGGCTCTTCCTCCCAGCTCTTTAAATCCTTGCATCTCTTGGAAAACTCAGAGCTCAGCTGAAGTTTCTGAGACGATTGCCAACCAAGCAAGGAAATACTGACCAAAAGAGAGAAATTTTACCAATCTGATAGGGTGCCTGCTTAAACTGTGTGTGCAGGTTTGGTCATTCCTGCTCAAAAATGTGGAGGAGAATCAGAAAAGATGTGGAATCATGCAATAATGATAGCAAAGGGAATAAGACGTCTCTTCAAGGAAGCTAAACAGGGTAGGATTCTCTCTTGAAAGAGATAATCTGTGGACAGACATCAGATATGACAGAAGTTAATAGAAAATTTGTAATAATATCAAGTAAATACTATGAATGAGGAGAGGTAAAAATGTTTATTCCTTGTTTCTCCCCAAATCAGACATATGCTGCCAAGCGAATTTGACAACAGATTTTAGACAAAAAAACCTCCTCTTTTTGGTGAATTAAATAACTGTACAATAAAATTTGTAACCATCAGATGTTTGTGAATAAAACAGAGTCTCAAAAATGGAACTATAAAGGTTTGATGAGAGTAGTCATGAGTGGCATCTAATCAAAGTGCTGACTTCCTCTCTGGAAGCTCTTTATCCATGGATTTCTGGATGCCGGGAAGTTACACTGGATCAGAGCCTCAGCCTCTGGCTTTCCTCAAGGCCTTGCTGCTGGCAGCTCCACCAGGCTGGGCCCCAGGCAGCCTTGTCATGGATGTCATCCCTGCAGCCACTGTTGGGGTGGCCACTGCCACCACCTTCCCCTTATCCCAGCCGGGCTTTATGAGCTCTGTCGTGTTTGGTCTCGAATGTATTTGTAAGAGATCTGATTTATCCTGACCTCTCTCCTTTTGGCTGTGCACCCACCTGCATTTGGTGCATGGAACACCCATGGAACAGCCTTTAATGTCACTGGCTGCAGCTCCACACTCACTGCCAGGGAGAAGGGCTAATGACACTAGAGAGAATTCAGAATGCTCTCTGGGAGTGCCCATTTAGTGTTTGACTTGTGCTGAACACTCCCTCAGCCCAGAGCTCATCTGAACACCAGCACCACCACACTATTCATGTGTTTGTTTCATGTCCACATCCCTGAGATCTCAATCTTTAGAGATTGGTTCTTTCCTAAGGCACTGAGCAAAGCACCAGAGGCACCACATCCCCTCTGATCTCTTTTCTGGCACCTGTGCGAGCTTTTCCTCCACTCTGTGTGGTCTTCAGGACTCACAGACCCATGTGAGCAAATTCTGAGGTCCCCATCTCCATTCCCAGCCTGTTTCAGGCCACAGAGAAACAGAGCAACATTTACAAAAGATGTTGCAGTATCTCAGAATCTCAAATCAGGCAGATGATGTATTTCTGTGTCTTCCTATTAATTGTGGGTGTCCAGTCCTTAGTGATTTTGAATCCTTTTCATACATGTTGCCATTTTGTTTCTGGCTTTTCCTCCTGAAGAGAGCATGAGCTGGCCACAGGCAACACCACCCTGCTCTTTACTTAGAATTCCATGGAACCATGGTCATCACCTGATCCTCACAGTGCTCCATTTAGACAATTGGTTGTTTTGGCAACCAATTTTCCTCTAGCCCACCCTACATGAGGCAGTGAGTGGTCTCACACTTCTACCCTGTGGTTTAAAGTATATTTTAGGCCTTTCACATTTGTAGTGTACTTTCAAATGTCTCATTTCTGGTACAGAACATAACTGCCATGACACAAAAAAGGGCATTATGTCTCCCAAAGAGAAGACTGAATGTATACAAAGGTATCCATTGGGTGCTGTGCTACTTCCTTATCCCTATTTACATTATATCTAAAAATTTGCATTACCTGATTTATTTGAGAAGCCTTTTATTTCTATTTATTTATACTTGCATTGTTTCTTTTCTGATGAAACAGACATTATTATTTTCAGATAATTATTCTGATAGTTATTCTGATAATTAATCTCTTTCCAAAAGTTTTGCCCTGAATTTCAATAATTATCAGAAAATAATAATGTCTGAAAA
The DNA here is from genome assembly GCA_013401135.1 of Cettia cetti. Lineage (NCBI taxonomy): Eukaryota > Metazoa > Chordata > Aves > Passeriformes > Sylviidae > Cettia > Cettia cetti. The sequence goes on along the minus strand of VZUI01056808.1, from coordinate 97,395 downwards.
TTATCAGAAAATAATAAAAGAGATAGAAACAGTGGTTTTTGTGCCTCTGGGGCAATGTCCTTCTCACTGCCAGTATTGTCCTTTGCTCCAAAGAAGCTGGTTTGCTTTTCTCCTTTCTACCTAAGTAGCACACCCTCTGCTGCTGCTGAGGAGCATTTCTGAAATGATGTCATTGCTGAATTTCTCCAGTCTTATTTCCCACTGCCACTCATTACCTTACTTTGAGATGGTTGCTGCAATGCCGTTGACATGTTTGGGTTAGCTCTTGTTAGCTCTGTATTCTGTCTCTGTTCTTAAAATATTTTGAATTTTGTTTGTGAGATACAGCATCAGAGCTGGCTGCTTCCATAAACTCCATTCTTGAGCAGCGTGAATTTCGTTATTTGGCAAATGTTCATTTCTGGGCTTTCTTACATCTCTTTCCAAAAGTTTTGCCCTGAATTTCAATAATTATCAGATCTGTTGACAAGGACACATCCCTTCCCCATAACTGACTTCTTAATTTATGGTTAGCAAAGTCTTTTATCCCCATCTTTTTCTGTTTTCCTTTGTTCTCCTTTATATCCCTCAGCTCAGGTCCTCTCATGCTTCTTTAATGCAATTAACTAATGGCCAGCTCACTCCTCTTGATTATCACTGAAGTTCCTGCTATCAGGAGCAGAGATCAGTTCTGCCTGTTCTCCGTGGGGCTGCTGGGCCAGGACCACATCTGGGAGCACATCTGGGAGCCCTGGCAGGCTGAGGGCTCAGAGCTGTGTCCCTGTGGCCATGGGCAGCTCCAAGCCCTGCTCAAACACAGCCACTCCTGCTCCTGGGCTTTCCCAAACCTTTTCATTTCATGGGAGTGATTTAAAAACACTGTGCCCTTTGATCCTTCGTCAAGGTTTTGTGTCCTGTAAACTATTTGGATACGTAAGGTGATTTTTCTGAGAGCCTTTCAGTGATAACAATTGTATTCAGTGATAACTGGTACTTAAATACTTATATACACTTATAATAATTGATTCAGTAATAACAGTGGTATTCATGGGTGAGATGTATTCTCCATAAAAGGGGAATCCAAGTCTCTCCTTTTCCATGCTCCAGTGGTGCATCTGACCAAGTGGACAGAGCTCAGCCCTTCACATGCTGCTGAGCTCCCTGAACACTTGGCCTCCGTGGGCATCTTGGACAACATTTTCAATCATCTGGTGTGGAGGGAGATGGTTTGTGGGTGATTTTTTCTCCCTCTATAATAATGAATTGATTCATTGTATAGAAGAATTTTGATTTCTGTTGTTTTAGCAAAAATCCTTTCCATTGCAGCAAAAGATGAGTTTTTTTCAGAGGCAGCTGCAATGCTTTTCTGACAGACAGATGTGGAGTTTGGTGCCCTTCAGACCCTCTGAATTTTGCAGGTATTGTTACTTTGTTGTCTTTTTCCAAGAAATAGACAAAAGGCTGTTTGAGAAGTCTTCTAGCATTTTGCATGAAGAATTTTGACAAAACTGCTGCATATTTATTTGGATCTGATAATAATTCTGGGGGGTTTGCATGAATTTAGCCTTTATCTTTTCATTTTGGAGTACTTTTTTTTTTAATTCTGATGCTCCATAGTCAACTTTGCTAATAGGGGTTTTCTCCTTATATTTTGTACAGAATGCAGGAAGTTCTTCTCTTAAGACATTTGATTGGCTTTATATTATATTAATACTGCATGATTGACATTCTTAAGACTCTTTTTCATGTTTGGAAGCTATCACTGCACTTATTTTAATTTTCGTCTGCTTTTTGTCCTCTACTGTAAATTGATGCAGTGTTTAGAAGTTTAACAACATCCTTAAGTCCCAGTGCACTGGGCATGCCAGGAATGATGTAGAATATGCCCTCCTACCTTTTTATTTGGAAACATCACCAGCAATTAATCTTTCTTTGCAAGTTCATGGGAAAAACCAAAAGACTGCTAAAAAATTTCTTTGGAGTTACGCCTGTACTTAAAACCCTGAAACTTAAAAGGATCTTCAAGCATTAAAGCACTTATACCTGTTATCTTCACTGACTTTCTGAAATGTTCAACTGACAGACAGTGTGGCTCTCCTTCGTGGTTCTCTGCACCAGTTTTGGTATTAATAAATGTAGCCCTAAACTTAACAGAGTCTGCTCAGGCCAAATGCCAATAGATTGGAGCCTTTGAATGTTGGTGGTTTTTTTTGTTTGTTTGTTTGTTTATTTTGTTTTTTGGGTATTCTGTTATGGGTAAAAATAAGATTAAATATCAGTGACACTGAAATACAAATTAAATGAACTTTCCTAAACTGCTGCAAGTTTCACTGAAAATGGCAAAGCCTGGTGGGAAAGCACTTGTGATTTCCCAGCAATGTAAATCCCAGGCATCCTATCACTATTGACAGGAGATCCTGCTCCAGGACACTGCAAAGGGATCCTATCTGTTTACATTTCTTACTAAAAACAACTGAGAGAACAAATTTGAAATTTATCTTGCACGTTAAGGACAAGCCTCAACAATGTCATCATGTTCTCACATTGTGAAAAAAAAAAGAAGAAGAAGAAAAAAAGGGAGAAAACCAATATGAAGTTTTAATCCAGAAGGTATTTGAGCTTGCATATGCACATCAAATCCTCCTTGGTATCAAGTGCATGACTTGTGGCAGTGATTATTGCACAATGTACTTGGTGCCAGCAAGGTTTGGGCAGATGGAAAAGGCAGCAAATATGCTCTTAGAGCAGGTTTATTTCAGCACTGAACTGACTGCTCCACCCTAAACATGTGCTCAGGTGCTCAGCTGCAGCCCAGCACCGAGCAGAAACCTCTGGAGAAATCAGTAAATGCTGAGCTCTGGTGCCACACTGATGTCCAGTCTGTTCGCTGTGTGCCAAACCTGCCCAGTGCCAACCTTCACCCTCTGCCTTCCTAACAGGAGCTCCTCCTGTGACATTTCTGATGGCAAAGCAAAGCATTGCTGGCAATGCTCAAATGTCTTTAACTGCTTTGAAGCAGAGATTTGCAATATTTCAATGGTGGATATCAGCAAGAAAGAGGAGCTAGAAGCTCCAGGCTAGAAGCTCCAGGCTGAGGCTCTCCTAGGAGAACAGATGATCCCATGAAATATTTTTTACTAACACAGTTCTGAGTCTCATGAGAACTACACATAGTTGGATTTTAAGCTAAAAAGGAAGTGATTATTCTTAAGATCTAAGTAAAATCTATTCAGGGCTAGATATTTCTAGGCACCTGAGAAGCAGCTTTGTTTGTTGTTTGTGGTACCCACTGCAGGGAGGATGTCTGAACAAATTCTCCTTAACCCAGGGTGCAAAAGGGAACAAAGATGTCTGAACTGACTCTGTGCCCCACTCTGAAGGCCAAACTCTGATGACACAAACTAACAAAGCTTATGACTGTCTAATTAAAATTTGCTTCAGCAGGTGTGTTAGAACTGACACTTTTTTCATCAGAGCTGAGCCCAAGGACAACGCTCGTGAATCAGAGAAAAACAACATTTCTGTATATGGTTTCTGTTTCATTTAAATAGAGAAAAGCCCTTTGGGGAGACATAGAAATAATGGCAGGATAAAAGACCCTCAGGGTCAGAACCTCAAGTGTTGCTCTCAGTCGCAGAGAAGGAGAGCCACCCCCACGTCTGTATTTTCTGTGTCAGTGCATGAAATATTTCAGTGGCTGTTCCAGAACAGCCAGGATTACCTGCAGTGGACACCTGAGAATGGAACAGGCTGGGGGTTTTGGCAGAAGTGCCACCAGTGAGTGACAGAAACACGTGGCTGTAACCCCAAATAGAGTTTTGAAGGCCTTTATCCAGAAGCTGAGTTTACAGATTTTGCACAGTCATTAAACAAACACTGTAACTTTCAACATAAACACAATTAACTAATGTAAATATTTATGCAATTTTCTTTTCATTTCACTCAATGCATATACCACACATGAACCAGAGTTTACCTTAAACAGCTGGCTTTAGGATGCCATTATCATTCTTATCAAGAATTAAACTTTTCTGGAGAAAATAACTCTCCTGCTTAGCACAAATATATCTCCTGAGCTTAGTACCTGCCTCAAAAGGTTTCAGGATCTGTTCACTGGAGAGTTGGTGGGTACAGGCAGCTGCCTTCAAGGTTCAGACAGACAGGAGTGATATTTTTCTCACCATGCTCCCTCTCCAATTGTTCCAGCAGGACAACAGAAATTTTTCACTGTGAAAGTGAGGAAGGATTGAGTAATGGGTGTAGAAATTTCTCTTAAAGCAGCACCCAGCATTACTATTAACCCCTGTATGGTTAGTAAGAGTTCTGGCTGGGAGGAACAATGGGGCATCTTTCCAAGAAAATATTCCTTACTTGATAAACCCTTTTGAATTTAGTCAAAAAAATAAGCAAAATTTTTACGGTGTAGAAACTAAAGCACAGACTTCACACAAGTCCATCAATCCAATAAAGAAAGCACCAGTTAATAACCACAGTGGTTTGTTTATATACTAGCATGATGAGAAGAAATCTAAAATCCAAGTATATCACAAATTCCCCTCTTTATCCTATACCTTTCCTTTTCCTGTTTCCCTTACCCTGCCAGGCAAAGTGGATTTTTCATTCAATTTTTATTAAAATAATTCTTTTTTTCTTCTCACATGCTGCATGGTTATTGAGTGTCTCTGGATTTTCTAGTGTTTTGCCTTCATCAGAAAAGGCCTCATTGCTGAGAAATAACAGGGAAAGAATGGAAGTCAGTAGCAAAGCATAAAAAAGCAAACAAATATCCTGCCCAACATGCCCTTACATGGATCCAAAGCCCATTGGCCTTAAATAGCATTATACAGGATCCCAGTGCACGTGGAGAATTCCCAGTCCATAGCTGAAAGCAGCCCTGATACTTATTCCGTTAAGAATGTCTCCACAGCAGGTGCTACAAAGATTGTCATTTCACAGGAGAGGTGAAAGAGGAAACTTGTGGCTGCGCTCAGGTGATTCCTGACTTGGGGACCAAGCTGACCAGGGGCTGACACTCAGCTTTTGCAGCTGCTCACAAGCTCTCCATCCATCTGCCTTCTCTATCACCTGCTGCCACGGGATTCACATCACTATTAAACACAAACCAGGAGAGTTAGACAAATGATTTTTAGAAATTCTAGCATTCAGGAGTAAGGGAGTGCCAGGATCCAGCCTGCTGTAATGATTTTCACAGAATCATGGCATGGCTGGGCTTGGAAGGGACCTCTGGAGATCCTCTAGTCCAACCCTCCTGCTAAATGGGGTTCGCCTAGAGGCTGCTTTAATATCTGCAGAGCAGGAGACAATTCCATTTCTCCCATGGGAGTCTTACACTGCTCAGGAGGAAGCCTGGACCTGTGTGAGATGACACAGCTGATGAATCAGAGCCAATGCTGTCTCTAGGGTCTCCTTGTTACCTCAGCTGGAAGGCATTTAGTGAATGATGCAGAGATAAAAGAAATCAAAGGATAGGGAAATGGAGAAGTGTTACTATATTTCATCATATTAACACCCAAAAGGATCATTGGGACACTATAAATAAATTCAACAGAGAGAAAAATTGCCTGTGATGATGATCAATATTTAGAGATAAAATTTACCCCAGGTCTTCCTGTGAGTTCCTAAACAATTGTAAAGCTGTTTGCAAACTAAGGAAAACTAAAAAGCATTCCAAGCCCTGGAAACACAAAACTGTTTGTGTGACTCAAGCCTTACCCACACGTGCACACAAAAAGAGAGGGTTTGGCCCCAAATGAAGCATATGCCTTTTCAGTCTCATCCTGGATTATCCATCAGGTTAATCCATCAGTGGATTTGGGGATGTTTCCTGGAAGATTGTGTGCTGGATATTAATTGGCTCTAGCTAAGGAAACTCTCCTCTTAGATGTATCTGTTGGCTGCACTATAGGGATGGCTGAGGCTTTGTGCTACACATCCCTGCAATCCCAAAAAAATGAACATCACCCCCATTTATGAAAGTCTACATGACCCTTGCATGCTCACCCTGCCAGCCCATGTGGGCAGGATGGGGAACTGGGATGCTTGTGGCTTCTTTTTCCCTGCCAGGATCGGGATTAATGCACGAGTTCCCGTTCATGTTCAGACTTCATGTTTATTAATTCTTATCTATTTACAGACTCACAGGCTGTGAGCTCTAACCAGCAAGTCAGAGAAATGAGGTAAAATGGTGTCCCTCTAACTCTTTCCAAGGTTATTTAAGTGCTAATTACCCAATAATGACGTGACACCTATATTATTCATATTTCTGACCCAATAATTACCACCCAAGGCCCACAATGGGGACCTTTTTCACCCAAACCCATGAAGAAGAAGGAAGAAGAAGGTGAAGAATAAGGACTCAGGCAATGCCCTAAGTCCTCCATCTTGTCCCATACATTATACTATATAGTCAAATCCCAGATTCAAGTTTTTCACTCTGTGAGATCACACAATTCTATTCAAACTGCACCTCCACAACCCCAGTGCCATCACTCAATTTCAGGAGCCTGTTCCAAGGCCTCAAGCCAAATGTGGTGCTTGCTTGAGAGTCAGCACCTTTTAGCACAAAAAGCCTGAAATTCTCAGCCTCCAGGGTTACAACAGGGACCCCAGGTCTTCCCTTCATGGACTGACACCCCAGACAAGGATGTCCTCACCTTCATTAGTTACTAATGTATTTACAAAATTCCTAGGACATGCTACACAGGTTATATTCCAAATTATTCAGTAATATCTAATCCCCTATATTAATTAGTAAAGAATTATTAGGTGGCAGAGGGTTAACCTGTTCTGCCACTGTAACATTCCTGCTCACTTCGTGGAGGTGACAACACTCAGACAGCTCAGACATGTCAGGGTGCTGGGTCTGCAGGGTCCTTTCCAGAGTGTCAGTGGGAGCAGCCCTCTAAAGGGAAAGCAATTCTGCAGGTGCTGCTGCAGAGAACGTGGAGAAAGAGCTCTGCTGTTGGCTCAGAGCTCAGAAAAAGCTGGAAATCAGGATCTCTTGGGCAGTTCCCCTGTCTCTGTCAGTTCAGGGCGATGCTTTGTACAAGCTGTGTTTTCTGAGCTGTGTTTTCTCCCCTGCTCCAAGGTGGGAGATTTATCATTAGCATAACACAGCAAGGGGAGAGAAGCCTCAGGGCTGTTTGCCCAGAGCTCAGGGAAGCCACGGTTCACAGAGTTTTAGTGTTCAACCCTGTCTGAGCTGCTGGAGGTGTTGGTGCACTCCAAAAAGCAGGAAAGTGGAAATGCCACAGGACATATTTGTTCTAGACTCATTATAGAAAACCTGTGAAAAGTGACCCACACCCCCCCCCCCTTTTGTCCCCTGTGCCACTTTTCTCTGTTAAATACTACAGGAACACAGCAAGTCCAGATTTATCTTTTGTATCTTTGTTTAACTTCTCCATCTTCTGCAAGGTACCTCCTGAGCCAGGTACCTCTTGAGCCAAAGGCACAGGACATCAATGGGATTGATCAGACTCTTGCCCCTGATCTGAGCACACTCTGTTTCAGCTGGTGTGTGTTTCCCTGGTTCCTGATGGAATTAATCACTTGTGCATAAGATGATGAGAGTCTATACAAATAATAGAAAAAAGTCCAATCTTGTCTCACAGCCTCATTCCATTGGTAGTATTACAGCATTTAGAATTCGTGTGCATTACTGACAGTTATAATCTGCAGAAACTACATTAGAGATTCACAAGTCTACTTTTGTGGTATCTTGTGTCTTGTCAAAATGATCACAATAAATTAAATACAGGAGCTTTATGATACACTCAAATGAAGCCAATAGCCTGATCTAATCCCAGAATTCCTAATACATATGCAAGGACTGAGCAGGGAAACAGCATCAGTGTGGAAGGTGTTTTGGAAAAAAAGGAGCAAAATGGAAGTAACTTCTGTGGTTGTACTGGTTCTCTTGTTTTCTGAGACACTGCCAAATCCCATTTGAAGATATTCAGAGCTTAAAAACAGTCTTTGGGAACTTGTTGAAGTCTAGCGGTTTTTAGGTGACTAAGTATGGACATGGGCTCTTAATCAGAGGGTAAACATTCTTCCTTAGGATGTCTATCTGCATTGTCCTTCCACTTAAGAGTTTGGTGAAAGACATGGAGGAAATGTGCACTTCTGTATTAATAATATCAAGCAGTGATGTAGAAAAAATCAGTGTAGAAAGCCCATCTCAGAGCGGAAGATTTTCTGTTCATTTCAAAAAAAATGGCTCAGCTTATATCAAAGCAATAATAGAAGAAGAAACAGGCCAGAATATGTATATCCTGCAAGGCTTTATTTACTCTCTTTAAATATATCAGAGTATTTAAAAGAGTTCTAACACAGACACAATTAAATTGTCTTTGAATCCATTATGTTTGAACAGATCAGCTTTATTGCAGAAGGACATTAGAGTCCTTTGTGCAGTGTGGCTGGAAAATAGCTTAGTAAGTGTATTTGAAATGCTGGAAACAGATCCCTCAGCTGTGGTTGGTTTGGGTCTCTGACTAGAACTTTTGAGGTAGCCTCTGACTGGATGCAAATCAGGAGATAAAACTTTGTGGCATCACTCGATGTTTGTGAGGCAAAACACAGCCATGAGTTAGATTTACCACAGTGACTGCAAACTGCTGTATTCACACATCCTACAGTTTATTAATCCATGGATAATACTGACCTGGACTGCCCACCTGCTGCAGGATCTGTATCTACAGTAACAATCATCTGAAGCTGTCTTCAGCTCCCTCAGCAAATGCTACCAGGAAATTTCAGGTTATTAAACTGATGTACCCAGTTTATAGGGACATAAAAACCATCTAGATTTGCTTCTGAACATCTTTGGATGTTGTGAAGAAAATCTGTTTTAATTTATTTCTATTTTCATGTTCTTTCCACATAGGCCAGATTCAGCACATCCTATCTGTGATAGCTCAATTTCTTATTGCTACAGAAATATCCAGACAAAAGCCCAAGGTTTTATAGCCTCCAGGCAGCAGGTTTGGAATCAGAGAAATAACTGGGAAGCAACATAGAGAATGAGGAGAAATATGAGGAATATCTATTTTTAGAAGCTACAATCAATTTGTATTTAATTACACTGTGTTTCTATCTTGTGCAATCCATATTCCCTACAAACATGAAAAGGAACAAGCTGGAGCACATTTAAATGCGGTCATCTGGTGTGAATGTTTCAGACAACTAATTCTGCCATTATGATTACTTTCCACTCTCACATGCCATTTAATATTGGAGGGAGCAAAACAGTTCTGCGTGGTTGTGGTCTATCCAAAAATCACTGTGTTACTGGGAAGTTAAAATCTCATCGAAGGCAGAAATGTAAATCTGCCAGACCTCCCAAGCGCACTGAAAGCTTCTTTTTCTCCCTCTGTGCTTTAAAGTGTGGATGAGATAACATCACATCTTTTGTATCTGGGAAGTTGTTCTCTCTGCTCATTCCTAAAAACTTGTTCCTCTTTCTTTAAAGGAGTATTGCTTTTCTGAACCCTCTTGGTTCCTTTTGAGCTTTCCTTTAATGGCTAAATAAAAATTAAGGTATACAGATACAGAAATGTTGTAGGATCCTGCCATTTTACCTGTCATTTTATCTGTAATTTTTTTAAAAAAACCTGTTTTCAGCTAGTGACCTTTAAATTCCATTTATTAATGAGGAAATGAAAATGTCTGCAGGTTTGGGGCTTTACATTCTTTTTATTAAATATTATATGCATCTCATTTTACTTAGGTGATGTTATCCTGGTGAGCTTCATAGAGTTAAATTAGGAAAGGCTGGGAAGGAGAAAACAAAGCATGGCAATGAATTGATCACATAATAAATTATGCTTTCATGTCTGGGGAACTGGGTCTGACCAAGCTAGCAGGGGATTCTGGTGCCTAAACTGGAGTCTGTGAGCAGAGAAAAGGCAAAGCCATCAAAGATCCCTGCCTAGGGAAGAAGAGAAATAAAGAACATCTGAGAGGAGCACCAGGAGCACGCTGCAGTAAAATAATTTGGATCTTCACAGAAACTTTAGCATAGGTGCTGCAGATTAGCAAAAAAAGGTCAGGTTTAGCACAGTCTGCACACAAACTTGTATTTTTTGGTCTTTTTGCTGTGTATCTTTGTTTGAATAAAGGTGAATAAAAAGGGAAGAAGTTATTTCCCTGTCATTTTTCCAATCCCAGTGTCCCTGCACAGCTTAACACTCTGTGTGTCAGGTACAGGGAGCTCTGCTGCAGAGTAAATGAACACTCTGGCAAAAGCCACAGAAGCTCCTTCTGGGGCTGCCCTGGCCAGAGACTGGAGGAGATCTGAGCCTGACGCAGGGGCCGTGCTGATCTTATCCTTGTAAGGCCCAGAAAGGCGGTTTTGGTCTAAGACAAGGTCACAAGATTTCCCAGTAATATTCATTATTTACAATTGTTCAGAGAAAATCTAAACTTGAATCAGGACAGTCACAGCAGTCAGGTGCTGAGTGAATTCTGTGAAGAGAGCCTTTAAGATATTAAGAATAAAACGACCAACTTGCTCCCAAGGACCTGTAGCTGATTTTCTCAAGAACATGAGCCATAAACTGAGCATGGCAAATCCTCCCTGCTGCCTTTGGAAGAGCAGATCACACCAGCTGGGGGCTTGCCAGTGCAATTCTGTGTCTAGTGCTGTGAGCCAGTGGGGCAAATTCATGTCTTCTGTGATAATTTCATTAAAGACTTACTATTTTGATTAATCACAGCAGGCAGAGGTCATGATCTCCTGGGAACTTTGATTTCAAGCTGTTTTGCTCAGGATTTCTATATTTAACTTTACTGCTGAGTTTCTACAGACATTTGCTTTGCCTCTCTTTCAGTTTTGTTTCTTCTCTTACCAACGATTCTTGAGAACATTTTGGTGGCAAATTTTAAAATATTTAATGCAGAGAATTATCTTCCTTAATATGCTTTCACCTCATCAGTATATACTAGGGAGAAAAGATGAACTGGAGTAAAAATTCTTTGAGCTCTTTGGGTGAATTTTAAAAACTGGGAATATTTAGCACAAAGATGCTACTGAGGACTGAAGGGTTAGATTAGGAATTGTCATTGGTGAAAATTTGGGAAACATGTCTAGTTAAATACTCCGAGAACTCTGTGTTGGAGGAATAGAGTCTAAAATTTTTAATTTGAGTGATTTATTCACTATGCAGAGGATATAAGCAGCTACCTTCCTATCACAGTGCTAGCTGTGGATCTCCAGAATACAAGCAGCAGTTATTTGCTGAATTTGGGGTAATGAAGAGACAATTCTGGGGAGCTACCACCAGTTCATGATGTTGATCTTTCTCTCTGCTCCTTAACCAAGCAGTGCTGACAAGATTGAAACCAGTTTGTTATGTGGGTTATTGAACTCCCAGCACTGGAAAAGCTGTCTCAGCAAAGGGGCTTTGTAAGGGTGGGAATTGTACCTTCCTCAGGGGTGCAAATGCACTTTGGGCTTGAGCTACAACTGTTCCCTGTGACCCAGCATCACAGAGGGCAAGGAAAGGAGGTGATGGAGCCTCTCCTTTGCCCTTCAGGGCAAGAACCTGTGGGTCTAAAACAGAAGAGGGGGAGCCTGAGCCCCTCTCAGACAGCACAGCTCTTGCCATGAGGGGATGGAGCACAGCAGGAACACATTTGGCAATCTGAGGTCTACTTGTAGGAATGAAAAGCCATTTTAACCATTTCAAACACATGAGACTGCATTCAGCACAGCCCTGTCCCTGGGGGCTGACCAGGACAGCTACAGCCTTTTCAAGAAAAAAGAAAGAAGAGACCTAGCTGCAAGAGCTTAGTGCCCTTTCACAGGGATCCTAGCAAAGGAATGACTCTTTATTTATTTATTTTATGTCTTCAGCTCAGCTTTGATGAGAGGTTCCTTGACTGTTCTGTAGAGGCTGTGTTTCCTGTCTGAGATTCAATATTCAAAGATTCAATATTAATTGAAGTTGAGGACTGGCTCCTTCTCCTGTTTCCTTCCTACAGACCAAAAGGAGACCCTTCCAAAGCATTCAGCCTTTAATCTGGAGGAAAATGCAGGCCCCATTTTTAGCCCTCCTCTCCTCTACAATGACAAGAGATGCTGCTTGCAGGTACCAGTTTTCTATCTTATTTAATCCTTTCTACCTCCTCACTTCACTTCTATTGTGCCACAGAGGAATTGACTTTTATGCTGAGCTGCTGCTTGTGCATCATCATGGCACTGGGGATGAGTAAACACATATTTAAGCCAGTAAATCAGCATTTCTTCAGCTATCCTTGTTTTATTCAGTGTGGCAATCTCACAGCACATTCAATTTCAAATGACAGGGCTTTTCACGACCAGTTTTTAGATATACAGGATCAAGTTTTGCACAAATGTGCATTTGTTTACTTATTTGTTGCTCTATTATTACTAATACTGCTAGTATTGGTAAGAACAGCAATGGTATTTTTCATTCCATGTGGATGTCAAGCTGTAGGTCACTTGAGAATTTTTCCACTAAGAAGCCAATGTGATGGTTGTTGCAAATAGTGGGAAATTAATTACACTGAATACCTCAGAGAATGCTGGGAAAAGCCTTTTTTTCATCATATTTTTGTACTGAAAAGCTGTGAAATAAGACACATTCTCTCACAGTATGAAATCTACATGAGAGGCCTTAGAGGCTGATGAATAATCATTATCATCATGTTTATTGGCCAAATATTAAGGTGATAGCCTGTAATGAAATAAGGACAGAGCAAAAGCCCCAGTAATTTAATGAAGGTGGATATCCCTTCCCCTGCCGATTCCTGACTAACATGGTGCTCCTAGGGCCATTGGTTTGAAGACACTTTTCCCTCTCCCCTGTGGCTTGTAATGTTCCTGTAATGTTTCTTTTCAGGTGATTTCTTTCTTTGGTGAAGTTGTGAAAGCTGGAAAATTGTTTATGTGGTTTACTAGCATTGTGAATTATACATGGCAAGTCATAACTTTGAAGTTACTTGGTATATTACTTATAGTTTTAAAAATTTGTGCTCCTTCACCTGTGATCTTAGCAAAATTCAGATGTTTTGGAAGAGTGTATTTTACTGTCTCTTCTGCCCTCTTATGGAACTGCTCACGCACATTAAAGACTTAATCCAACCCCATGTAGTGGGACATTTGCCACTGGTTCAGCAGCACTTGGATCAGGCTCTTCCTTTGGAGGGAAAGGAACACAAATGCCTTATAAAGAGATGTTTTGAACAGGTGAATAGCACAGAAAAGGTGAATGGAAGATGAGGAGTGGCCAGTTCTGAGCAGCTCAGTAAGGACTAATGGGTATAATTTACATGAGCACTGTGATAGGTGTGCATTAGACAGCTCCAGGACTGGCATCAGCATTGCATATTCCAAAGGATTTTTTTTTTTCTTTTTGACAAGTCACTGTAGGTTACTCTGTCTTCATTTAAGAGAACAATTTTTTTCTTTTTGTCCTTGTCTATGAGAGTCTGGCTGTGGAGTTCAGGTCCATGTAGCTGCACTTTGATAAGAGCTAGAAGAAGCAATCCTGTTTCCCTGTGAAATTTTCATCCCTTCCTCCTCAGTCCCAATTTAGGGAAAACTGAGTAAATGTGGTGGTATTGTTGTTTGAGCAGCAGCTTCTGTTCAGATTCACCTGCTCATTAGAAGATGAAATTCCAAGGGTTCTGTTGCTTTCTGGAAATCAACAGCTCGTGCTCTGTCACTGTTACCTGCTTCCCAGCTATTTTCTTCTACGTTCTAGAGCTTAATTGTGACAAATCAGGGGGAGAAGAAAAGCTTCAATCAGGCAGGGAAAAATTACCTAAGACACTCCAGTTTGAAAATAGTGCAGTGTAGCTATGAAGCAACTTCTGTCACTAATTCCTGGTGCTCACAGTAACAGGTACTGGCTGTCTATGCAAACCTGAGGGACTCAGAGAAATCAGAGCATGAAAAGGGAATTGTTTCCCTACTGCAGTATACTGTTGCTCCTTGTAGGACATTCTTGGTTGTTTTCTCTGTGCATGTGACATAGAAAATGGAAGCATGAAATGAAAATACTCTGTTTGGAAAAGCTGAAGGTTCTGTTTAATAAACAGGACAAAAGTATTCATAAGACTTGAACATTCCCTTTTTGGGTCAATGCCTTGTCATTTTCTTCCCTTGGGCTAAAATCTCAGCATGTTTTCAGGCCTCTAAGTCATGGCCTGAGCTCACAGATGAAGAATGAGAGGATGAATCTGACAGTCAGGCATCCTGCCTCCTCTGTCTGCCTGTCTTGTCACACATGTGTGCCCACTGCTTTTGTGTGATGGTTCTCCCTGCCAAAGACCAACACATATCAGGTGTTTTGTTCCCTTCCAGTCTTCTACAGAAGGCTGAGGTTAGTCCCTCAAAAGCTATTGAGGTTCAGAAGCCTCCCCTAATTCCCATATTTGATAATGTCACGGAAGCAGGAGCAGCCGAGCGTGCTTTGCCATCATCCCTCCTTCCATCTGTTCCAAACTTCTGACCATGGTCCTGTCCAGATTTGGACATCCAGAGGATAGAGGTGCAAAACTGTGTCATTTACCAAGGGCACTTTCTCCTCTGTTGATCTTTGGCTGCTGGACTGTGAAGAGGAGCCAGGGTTCAAACCAAAACAAGGCAGGGCTGTGTCCCTGTCCCAGCACAGGGCTGTGGGCTCCTGCTCCCTTCCCTGGTAAGGCTGATCCCTCAGCTCCTGTGGGAACAGCAACTGGAAAAGGCCCAGACCTGAATCTTATTTCAGAGTGGGATTAAAGGTTGCAACTGAAACTCATTCCTATTATTTTATTCTTCCCTTGGGATCCTGATTTACAATCAGTTTTCATAGAGCCCATGACTTTAAGGATACTTTGATGTACACATTGTCACCAGGCTGGGACCTACCAGAATCAGTGGGAATAATACTTGGAGCTCTTTGGTTTCTACCACTTCCACCTGCCCCAGGTACACTTCTGATCTTACACTTACAATAGTAAGAGAAGAGATTCTGGGGGCCAGTTAGTAAAATAACATCTTGTTCAGCATGACTGGAAAAGAGCCTCGATATCTGACCATTAGATAATTGGAAGGAAGTGGGGTGGATAGAGAAAGAGGAGATGGGAATTCTAAAGGACATTCAAAGTAAAGATCTCCTTCTCTGAAGTCATTCTGTAGCCTAAAATTAGCAGTGAGACCTAAACTGGTGAGCACTGGCCATGGGCCTCCAGCAGTGTTGGGAGCTGTGCACAGCTGGGCTGAGTCCCAGCAGCTGAGGTGGAGCTGGGGTGTGACTCCAGGCTCTGCAGGGAGCAGACTGCAGTGGCATGGCCTTATTGTGAAGATTTTATCTGGATAAAATTCAATCGGTTCTTTCTGAATATAAATGAGTGCATAATATGAAGAGCACACAATTTATATAATTAAAGATTGGTACAGAACACTAGTTAAATATGTAAATTATCTCAATTATGCCTTTTACTGAAATTGATCAGTTTCCCAAAATTTACAGACACACACATACACACAAATTTGTAGTCATTTAAGATAATAACTTTTTAACATTCTATTATAAACAAATCATCTTACCCCTATGGGCTTTATTTTCTTAGTCAGAGCCTTTTTCCAGCCCTGCTCTGGAGCAGATGGAGTGTTATTATCCTGGCTGTGTGCTGTGGGAGCAGTCTGTCACTTGTGATCAGATGTGCTTCTCACTGCTCAGCACAAAACTCAACCTGATGCCTCCTGACCAGGAGAGCGGTGGGCAGGAAGTTCCAGCTGAGGTTCATAGTTCCAAAGTCCACAACTTTCTCATATTTCCAAGGTTTCGTGTGTTTTACACAGGTCACCACATGGTCTGCTTCTCCTGAAAGTTCACCAGCAGTTTAGCAACATGGTCAGCTCCAGGGTTAGGAGAGAGAGAAAAGTACATTTCTGTCTAAAGAATTTTCTGTCTAAAATGAGCTTTTGTAATTTTTATGGCTTAAACATTTTAGTAAAATCTCACCAGGAGTCAGGCTCTCAGCCGTGAGAAGTGCAACAGGGTTACCTTGGAGTCAGTGAAACAGTTAATTTACATCAGGTGAGGACCTGACCTGAATTTGTTTCAACTCTGATGCAGCAGTTCCTGATCTGCCTTACTCTCATATACAGGACCCCATCACCGCTCTATCAAAGATGGAATTAAAAATCATAACAAACCATAACAAATGTGCACTGTGCCCCACTGAGCTCTTGAGCTGACAAACTGCCAGAAGGGAAGAGTTTGATCTTTTCCTCATTGTGGCTTGCCTCTGGTCCTGAAGGTTTTATCAAAGAGCTGGAGAGAAGCAAGCCCTGATGGAGCAGGAGAGGCTGTCAGAGGATCCAGCCTTCCCCAGGACAACCCACACACTGCTGGAGCACCAAGCAAGAGATAGACAGAGCCAAACACTGAGCACAGTTTGTTTTATGGTGATAGCAGCTCCTTTCTGCTGAGAATGTGAGCAGCAGAGCTCTGCCCCAGCTGGTACTTCTGGGTGGTCCTCAAGGCTGACTTCAAATAGCGGCCAGGGCAGTAAAACACAGCATGGAAGTGTCAAAGACATGGGGAACTCTGCTAAGGTCCTTATCAGCACACAGGCCTCCAGTTTTTGACCAGCTACACACTGAGGAGGAGCATAACCAGCCACCACCCCTGCCTAAAAATCCTCAGGCAAGTGTGCAAATAAAGAGTATGCAGGGCATTTCTTTGAGTAAATGAGTTCCCAAACACAATAACGATGATCAAATGCTAACTAGTATCTTCACCTACTTCCCAAATATATTAATCTCCTACAAAAGCATAGCTGGTAAAAACACGCTGGTCTTGAGAGGTGGCAGGCCAGAGGATGAGCATAGGAATTGTTTACATATATGAAATATCCAACTCTTTTATTCAGTTCTGGTTTTGTTTGTATTCCTATAAAAGTTTTCTATATATCTCTTAATTTCACTGCTCAAAATAAGTTCTTATATGACCATTATTCACATTGTTTAATAAACAAATCTGAAACCAATCTAATCAGAATACATATAAAGGAACCCTTGATGTTAACACGCAGAACATCACAATTCCCAAATGGATACTTTAACAAAACTGTAAGAATTTGTTTTGCCTAAGGACTATATCCAGAGTCCCCAGAAACTGGGGTATTTTTATGATTCACTAAGATTTGCATCAGGCCATACGTGAGCAACAGATTTTATAAAACATATCAGTTATTTACAGCAGGCAGAAACCCTGCTTTGCTTGTGTGGAACAAATGTATTGTTTCAAAAGCACGTGGAAGAAGATGGCTGCCTCTTTGTTTAGAATATTTGCAAAGCTTTAAACCAGTGGTGAAGTTTTCTGCTCATTTTACTCGTGAGGAACTGGGCATTTATGAGTAAAAAGAAATTGTAAACTTCAGCACTGCTTTAAATAGTTACAAGACCAAATATTGTGTTGGGAATAGGCAGAGATATTAAAGACAAAGTACTTTCATTCAAAAAAGTATATAAAATCTAAATTTTTTAGCATTTCTTTTGCTGACATTGCCTCATAATAATTAAATTTGAAAATTAATGTTATTTTCAATAATACTGCATTAATTTTAATAACTTTTTCTTTTTTGCAGTGGAAGAGCTTAAAATGTATCCAGAGTTCTTTCTGCACTGAAGGCTAAGAAAGAAGGAAAAAAATCACCTGGGAATGTTAAAATTCAAAGATTTAAATGTATCTATGACATATTCCAGCTGCATACAAAATGCACTTAATCCTGTGCAGAGAACTTGGCATTCAATCCACCAGCCCCAATAAACAGAGCTCTGTGTTTTCACTTGCTATTAGTGCCCTTCACTTTTGTCCGCTGAGGGAAAGGTTTGCTTCCAGACAGAGCTTTTGTTGGGTGGAACAGCAGAGCACACTCTGTCAGTGTTATCAGTGTCTTTCAATGTGGAACATATTTAACTTGACACAGGAGTAGAAAGAAAAGTAGAAATGGGACTTGTGAGCTGAGGTAAAAATGCATTGAGCTCTGTGATATCTCAGGAGCAGAGAGGCAGGGGAGAGGCACTGGCACCTTCAGTGTCTCAGATCATGGAGGAAAAATACTTTTGTGAAAACACACTGAGGCAAAGGCTGGCTTTGGGGAGGAAGCAGAGTTCACTGCAGATGCTGCAGATCACAGCAACAGAAACACCAGGACCTTAGCTGGCAAGAGAGAGCCACTCTTACTCCATTGCTAAAATCCTGTTTTCTCCTGACACAGAGTCCTCCAGCTCCTCTGGGGCAGCTCTACAGCGAAACCAGAGCAGCCTCCCAAATTTCAGCCTGAGCTCACAGAGAATTTCTGGGCAAATCTGCAAGTGAGGGCAATTAAGGCCAATTAGTATAACCACAGCCCAGCCGAGGCAATGTAAGTGTGCCTGGCTTCAGTTCCTACTCTGGCTAGCTGGTAGCTCAGAGATTCTTAGTTGGTAGTTATTGTTTAGCTTGCAATGGGTGAACTGAAGTCTTAGGGTGACATTTTAATCTTTAGAGTTAATCCTGTTTATGTATCAGAATGTTTATCTCTTCTCAAACTGAAAACATTCTAAAATACAAAAATAGTTTGGGGAGTTTTCCCACCTTATAATGTGGAAGCAACATTAATAAGCATTCAAGATGCCTTTCCAGGTATGCAGAGTTATTTTATTATTGTGGTTATACCTTTTGTACACTAACAAAATTCTGTGTGTTCATAGCATTTGTTTTTCAGGTAATAGGGAAGGTTTGCTTCTTTCACTGTAACATAAGTTGAAGTGCTGTATTTTGAAACAATTGAAATAAAAGAGGTTGTCACATCATTATATCTATCTAAAGTAATTGTTACCTATGCTAGTATCAAAAAACCTGAATTTCAGATAGGCTGAGGGATAAAGAAATGTGGAAATTATTTTATAACAACTTTAAATGTTCACAGTGTTTCTAGTGAAAAGATGTATTCTATATCTTTATACTAGTGCTCCTGCTACTACACAAAGTTAAAATGAAGTTTAACACAACATTTCAAACCAGTGAGGAGAGTGGAATAGATTTAAATTCCAGCAGTGCAATGTGAAGTAGCTCCTCTTCCTTCCAGCTGTTTCTCTGTTGTGCCACAGGACCAGGAAGGGAATTTGTGATCATGGGTTCACTCAAGGGAGGAAAGGCAGCAAGACGCTAAGAACTGGGTTTGGTTGTTGCAGTGAATCACTTCTAATCTAGCACACCACAAAATGCATTCATTCAGTTTGCAAGGTGCTCAGAGCAACAGCTGAACCAAGCCAGGATCTGTTCCTGTGTGTGCTTTTTACCTATTTTTATGGCAAGAAGGAACTTCAGTGAATGTCTGAGAAGTTCTGCTGTTGACACAGGGCTCTGCCCTCCATGCCTGGAAACCATCCATGTCCCCAGGACTAAATCTCCTCCCAGGCATTCCCTCCAGCCCGTGCAAAGCTGTTGCTGCTTGCACCATGCTGAATTCCTGATTCTGCAGGAGCATTTCAGAGGGACAGACAGACAGGAAGTCTGAGCAGTTTGTGCCCTCCTGTAGTCTCAGACCCAGCTCCACCACAGTCTCAAGGTTCTGGGTGTGTGCCCTCATTTTCTGCAGCAGGGGCAATTGAGGAGGGCAGAGAATCTGCTCAGTCTGGGTCACTGCCCGCATGGCTCAGGGTTTGTTTGGCCCCTCTCTGTCACAGCTCAGCACGGGGCTCTAACACAGCACCAGCAGCTGCTGCCCTCGTCCTAAGCTTGTGATCCATGGCAATGCTTTCTCCTCTCTAAAGTGAGTTTTACTGGGCCTACACTAATTTAAGATTAGTAAGAGAATCTTAGGACTAGCAACTTCACAGCTTTCATGGGGAAAACCAGCGATGGAAAACTGCAGTGCCAGAAATAAGAAAAGCCAGTTTCACACAAAGCTCTTTTGGGTTCCTTTTTTAACTATCATGACATTTTTGACTGAAAGTTGTCAAGGTTTGATTGGTCTCCTCAGTGTCGGGGATTAACAATCTCTCAGTACTTTTACATGATCCACTTTTATCTCTTTATGGAGGTGTGGTCTGGCCTTATGAAATTCCTGTTGAAACCACATGAATAACGTCTAGATTGGTCTTTTGTTATTGAGAAACATTTTTTGGATCTGAAATTACGTGCAGCATAAAGATTACCTGTCTGATTAGTGAGCACCAACAGTTTTTAAGAATGCATTCTAATTTTGTTTTGATTTCTAAAGCCCAAATATTATAACAGTTGATTTATTATATATTCTGCAAATACTTATTTGTAAGATTCGTGTGATTGCTGTTTCATACTTCTTCCTATACTAATATTTTGGGGAAAAAATTAACAAGTTACACATTAGGTTAATTTTAAGTGCAATATGTTCTTCCCAAGGCCATGTTTTTTATTTTAAAAAAACCTAAAAATTAGGGACAGGAATGTGTGCTGACTTGGAACCTGAATTTTCTGGGCTTTATTAAAATAAAATCTCTCCCACTGATATTTTCAAGCTTTTGAAGTAAACAACAGCATTTCCTATTTCTGTGGAATGAGGCCATCCCTCTCACAGATTATGGAACCTGCAAATCCTTCGCATTTGTGTAGGGTTTTTTGTATTTAATGAAGGAGTGAGCACTAATATGAAGGCTCTCCCTGGACTTCTGTCCTTGCTGCCATCTCCTGCCATCCTACTCCCAGATCCCCTGCAAGGCACTGGAGCTCTGTTCCCCTTAGGGGCATTAAAAATTGTTGTGCAAGCCCCCTTTCAACAAAACAAAGTTTTTGTTAACACGTTGTGTTTGCAAGCAGCATTCAAAGGTTTTTATCAAATAATCAAAAGCTGTAAGCAGCATTTGGTAAAAAGGAAATATTTGCAACTTGGGAGCCTGGCAAATGAAAAGTGACAAAATTCAGTGGAAACGTTTTAGAGTTTGTGAATTTGTTTCCTCTCAGAGTTAGCAACTGGCATGGTTGAGATGCAAAAACAAACAGAAGAGTTCCCAAAGTTTGTTCTTATTTAATCACAAAGTAAATGCAGTCTTCATTTGAATGTTTTCATGCTTGCCAGTGAGCAACATATTTTGTGAGCTGCTAAAATGCTGAGTGGGCAAAATCTGCCTGATTTCAGGTGCTGCTTTGCTGTATGAGGGTGAAATAATTTACTGGCTGTGTTTTCCTGTCGTGGTGTCTGCAAGTGACATAAACACAGAGCAACAATTAGCAGTGCTCAGAGAAGTGTTGACATCAATTCCTAGAGGAGATGATTTAGTGCTGACCTGTCAATAAACAACACTAAACTTCACCAAGAAACCGCAAGGTTTTAGTAAGTGCTTTTGTTTGCCAATGTTGCTGAGTATTTCTTTCCACCTGGCCCAAGTCATGGGGGCTTTCTGGTTATGTCCATTGATAAAGGCCAGGTGGGCAAGTGTTGTGAGCTGTCTGTCACTTCTTCAGGAATGGGATGTGGCTGTGGTTGAGAGAAAAGCAGGGAAACAAAGGGGGTGGGCAGGGGGGCAGAATTCCTCTCATTCCCAGCCCCTTCTCCTGTTCAAGCTCAGCAACACCTGGATGTTCCCTCGGTAATGCTGCTCTGGGGATTCCCTGGGAGCTGCTGTGAGCAACAGTAGCCTCTTTCCTCAGGAAACATCATGGAACTGCTCGGAGAATGCGCTGCAGCGCTGCCACTGCTTGGAAAGGTGCCCGTGCTAATAGAGCTTTGGTGCCCAGAAAGGACTGTGTGGTAGGCTTTGTCTGAGAGCCTCCCTCTAAAATGATGCATTCTGCTTTTTAGGAAAGGGTGTTGCTATGTTGTGTGTGATTACTGGCTAGATGGTGACCTTGGTTTGGTGTTTGTAATGACTTTAAGTCACTTTTCTCACAGCTTGCTGAATGCATTAGCTCATTTTTGTACCATGGGAATCCCTGTCTTGGGTTACTACTTAATTGAGATGAATTGTGTAGGACAGAAGTGCTCTTTGTCATAAAATTCACATCTAAAAGTTAAACCTGGAATTTTTTCTTGCAGAGAACAGACCTCAAGGCTTGCAGTAATTTTTGGCTGCTCTTCTTGTCAGGATTGGTATTAGTGACATCTCTGTCCTCTTGGACAAAAACACCCAAAAAACAAAAATCAGACATTCTTAAATACAAGAGTAAGATGCAGAAAGGCATTCTAAAAAATGCAACTTCAATGTTGATTAAAATGTAAATTATTTTTAGGTCTAGCACTTAAAGAGTCTATGCTTTAGCAAAGCAGATTGGGTCAAGCCTGTTTTACTGGTTTGAAGATGGTGTAAACTCCAGTGAATGGGGGGAGCTGGCACTTGGAGTTTCACTGTGGGGAGCAGGTGGCTGTTTACAGCAATGTTTACTGAAGAGGCACTGAGGATAACATTTACAGAGAGAGCAGTGGAGAGAGAAAGGGCCCAAATATTTTGGTTCCTCTGGAACTGGTCCCTTGTCAGCCTGGGAGGGCAGTGGCCTCAGGCAGAGCAGTCAGGCTGCAGTTTTATTTCCCTTCCCCACTTTCCTTGCTCAGCCCTTCCAGAGAAGCACTGGTGACTTTCACTCTGCTTGTGATGAGGAGATCCTTTGCTAAGCAGCTCTAGTGGAAAGCAGATCATATTGATCATTTCTACTCAATAAATTCTCACTGAGACTTCACTAAGCATTAAGTTGAGCTTCATTACACACTGTTTGCACATGACTGTGATTCCTTAAACGGTTGTTGCTGTTAATTCTCCTTTTCTATAAAATTTTGCAGGTGTTTCAAAAGCATTGGGAGTAAAATGTGTTTACTTATCAATGTTCTATGGAAAGCATCTTAAGAATCTGAATTTTCCTAAGCCTCGGGTATTCATCTATGAATTTTTAAAGGTTATTGAGTGATTAAGCTGAATTTTTATCTCTCTCTGCTTATGAAAATAATTTTGAAACAATGTCTGCCTTGTGTTCAGTGGGAGAAGTGATGGATGTATTGCATCTTGCAGAGTATCTGACACTGCCCATTGTCCTTAACGCTCTAATTTGAAAGCACATCTAAGTGTTTCTGTAGTTTAAAGTTTCCATTATTTTTCCTCCTTGATAAAGAGAAATAATAGATTTCAGACATATTTGTTCATTTCAATTTTGAATATCATAAAGATTGTATTATTTCAGAGTTTTGTTAACTCTTGATTATTTCACCCATTTCTAGAGATTTAAATGTTTCTGTACAGTGCTTGGCAAAAGTCCAGGGGCTCCTTAGGCACTGTCAGGTTCAGGAGGGCCTTTCCATTGCTTTCTTTAGGAACTGAATCAAGCCCACAGCCTGTGTTTTCACCTCCTCTGAACCTAAAGGACTTTCAAATCTGGATCATGTGTGAGACTGAACTGAGAAAATCCTGACTGGCGTTCTCATCCAAACCACTGGAAATGCTTCATTGTTGTCAGGGTAGAAACGCTGTGAAAAGCTTGCTCTCAGTCCTGGCCTCTTTGGACACCTGAATATTCATTTCTTTCTTATATGGAAATAGTGAATTTGGAAACAAGCTTTGCTTTGCAGTAGCTGTGAAAATAATCAAGTGTGAAGTTATATACTCTGAGCAGTATATTTATATATATTGAACAAGAGGGGGAGCACATCAGTAACTGTTTTCATTGCTGCTTTTTCTAAGTAGGAAGACTAATTAAAAATTAAGAACACTGCTTAACATTATTTTCCTTCTTTTTTTTTTTTTCAGAAAAAACCTATTCTAGCTGTGGTATCCTCTACATTGAATGAAGACTTCTTAGAACAAGAGTGTCACAGTTACTTCCATTATTTGAAAGTTTACAACTTATTTTAGGTTGTTGTACTGCTTGCAATTAACTTTATTCCCTTGACAAGAAAAGTGAAAAATATAATAAATATATGCTGGATATACAAGTTAAAATTTCACTTATAATAACTGTGGCCAATTAAGAGGCAGATAATTGGCTAAAAGCCCGTGGGCTACCGGCAGCATGCAGGTATGGATTCAGAGCAGAGCTCTGGGCAGCACTGAGGAGCTGGCTGACACAGGAGCACTGCAGGAATGTTTTGCTCTCAATTAGTCCATGTAATTGGCTGGTGTCAGAGCAATACTGTAAAACAGACTTGCAACGTGACACCCATGAATGAGGAGATCCACCTTCAGTTTTAGACACTAATTGAGATCAAATCACACAACTGGAGGTAAAAGCAGTGTTAATTAGAGTTCCTAATGCAAATCCTACTGCATTGTTGTCAAAATTATATAAACTTTCCTGTTACTGGTGAGATCTGTTTCCCTGAAAAAAATTAAATGAAGTATAATAGGGTTTTTTGAAGGAAACTGGTGGATACAAAACCAAAAAAAGTCTGGTTTACAAAATCCATGGGCAGACTCTGGTTACCCAGTTGTTCTCAGCACAGGCTGGATTTCAGGTTTGTATTTATAGAAAGGAAAGGTACCAAAAGCACTGGGAAGGTGAAGATGTGTAGCTACATGTAGTGCAATGCACTTAGGGAGCAGTGTGATTGTGTTTTTAAGATAATACCCATGTAATCAAGCATAGCACACAATACTGGGGTCAGCATTCTGCAGCTAATTCAACCCTCTGCAGTCCTCAGTAGAAAATGAGCAGATTTGTGCCCCCAGGTAGTTATAAAATAAACCCTGGAAAGGACTAGGGTACACAACTTCAGTTTGAACAGAAACAAAGTAAAATCAACTGTAAACTGAGAGAGTTTGTTATCTTATACAGCTGCCATGTCTTTATTTGGTATTTGTGCTGCAGTGGTGATGTCTGCAGTACTTACTGGAGGATCAGGATCCTTCCAAAGCTTTAAGGTCAGCATTCAATTCTGTGAAAGTCTGGATTAACACACCACTGACATCAGAAAGGCAAAACTGCTTTGGAAGCAGACTCCTTAGAAAACCAGCATAAAAATGAGACTGTGAGCAAATGTGAAACATGCTGTTAGATTCTGGACCTTTCAAAGACATGTATTTTGAGATAATGTGCAATAAAGCCTGTGTTTAATCTAGGAAGAGGAGCAGTATTCTACTGGTAAAAAGCAGAAGGAAAATAAATTGCATCATCTATAACCTTTGCAGTCATAGGCCCAGTGAACAGAACATCAAAACCAAATGTAAGGAAAACAAGCCTCTGTGTTCAATTTACCTAGTGATATCTGGCCTTACAAGAAGATTTAAGTATATTCATTCTTTAGTTTCAGTGTGAAAAAATCAGTACTGAGTTCAGTCTTCAATGGATGAATATATCTAGGGGAAAAAATTGCTTAAAACCAGATCCAAGGTCTGTCAGAGTGACTGGAAATAGTACCAGAGACTCCAGGGACTGTAGATCAGACTCTCAAACATGTAAATGAAAGCTTGTTGCTTTGGGTGAGCAATATTTCTGTTAATCATCCAGCAAAATAGATCTGATTATTTGGAACAGCAAAACAGCCATTTGGTTCCTGACAGAATACAATACATGTTTAAGCATATCAAATGTGTTTGGAGTTAGGGAAGGAAGAATCTCAAGATGTTTGGGTTTGGTTTGGATACACATCCAGAGTCTGCTAAAGCTGCTCACCCTGCACCCAGAGCGTGCTGGGGGCTGAGCGGCCCTGCCAGACCCCCCCAGTGCCAGGGAGCCAAAGTGCCAGAGCAGCCAGGATGCTGGAAAAGGAGCCAGGCAGAGGCTTTTGGAACAAGTGTTCTTTGGAGAGAGCTCAGCTCTCCACAAGGCTGATGTCAAGAGAACAGCTTGACTCCAACCCTGCTGCCATACAGGAGGCTCTCTGAGGTCACTGTCCCCATCTGCCACATCCTTCTGTGGCCCCTGTCCCCCTCTGCCACCTCCTCCTCTCCTGCTGCAGCTCCTGTGCCCTGAGGCTCCTGCGGGACTTTGGGCTTTGGTGGCACCACATGAATTTCCATTTTGGAGTAATGTGAGAATTTTCCATGTGTTTGCCCTCCGTTTCCTTTCAGATGTGTGTATGTGCATGGAGACATGGAGGAGGGATAGTGGAGAGCAAAATCTGGAGTTTTCTTTACCTTCTGATCCTGCCCAGACTAGGTTCTTCCCTAATCTGGTTCGAAGGCTCTGTTTTCTCTCCTTGCTGAGTGCTTGAGGGTGCAAGAAGTGCTGATGTTCTTCCCCTTACTAAAATTAGGAAGCTTCAGTTTTGTGTCTGGGAGAACCTGACCATGGTTAGGCACAGTGAAAACTAGGAGGTATGAAAAACTGATGTGGAGACAAAACTCCCCATGCTATGCTTGCTTGCTTTCTGCTGGAAAAAATCCTTACAGCAGGAGGAATACAAAATAAAGAGAATGAAGCTTTCAGTGCATAGCTCAAATGATGCTTTATTCTGCTGCCAGTGCAAAATACCAGTGATTTTCTGCTCATAGGAAATGGTACCTCATGGAGCTCTTGTTGACAAAATATCTGAATTCCCATTTTCCACTGAGGTGAAACTGTCCCAGTGGAACAAGAACTTAATACCTCAGCTCAGAGATTGTTCCTGGAGTTCTGAGTGTGTGCACTCTTACTACATTTGTCACTTAGAGCTGAGAGGGTGAGTCTGAGGGCTCGTGGAGTTCTGTCACAGCCATGACAGAATCTGCACCTGATTTAGAGAAGTTTGGCTCTTCTGAGAATTCCTTTCTCAAACAGAAACCACCCAGACAAATTTTATTTGATAGCTAATTGGAGCTTAAGTAGATGAATATGTATCTAAGGACTAGTGGATTAACATGAGGATATGAAATGAAAAATTGTTCCTTGACACACGTTTGGAGTTTTTTGTTTGTTTTTTTAAGAGGAGGAGTAGAAGCCTTCTTTGGCAAGGTTTCTTTGTCTGAGAATCTCTGATTAGGAATGTTGTGCTTTAGTTATCCTGGTGCCTGGTTCTGGGCCAGGATTTCTCAGGATGGAGGATGTTCCCAGTGGTGGCACGCTTTTTGCCCTAGCAATGGTTTTTCCTAATAGGGCAAGCTTACAAGGCTCATTACCATGAAGGGAATAATGGGAAAGGAAGTTTCAGTGGGATTTTTTTTTTTTTGTTCGCCTTTTTTTTTTTTTTTATAAAAAGGGAGACAGAGACAAAGGATGGAGTTAATATAAAATCCTGCTCCCCAGTTAGCCTAAGAGATGACCTGCAGTTTTTGGAATTACGGTATGTTCAAAGATATGTCACTGTAATAATGTAATGCCACAGACATTAGGCCATAATGACCTAAAAAAGTATGTGTTTAGTAGTTTGCAGCTGGAGTTGAGGAAAGAGCAAAACCGCTTGAAGTGAGCCAGACTCACACATTCTGAAAACCATTATTACATTCGGAGCAGTGACTGGGGAAAATATCCCCAGCTAACACTGTGCCTTTGGTCTAGACTAAATGTCACAGGATTAGTGGCCTGCAAGGGTGCAAGGAGAGCTTGGAAAAAGGATTTCTGAATTTTTATGTAGCTATCAACTGTGATCTGAAAGATCACAACTGTAGTCCCCATCAATGGTGGTCTGGAATCTTACAGGGTGGGGTTTTTTTGGGGTTCTTTTTTAGCAAAGAGAGAAAGGACTTGTGAGAAAAAGGAATTGATATGGATGACCCAGAATAGGTAAAGGTCAAGTGTCCTCAAATACTTCCTGATGACCAAAAGGCCTAAATAAGCATAGCTATGTGCTCAATAGTCTACTGAATTAGAGATTAATTTATGAATACCTTAAATTTCAGGAGTCTGATAAGGCCTTATATTATTGTTAACTCTTGCCTGTGCACCTACTCATCTGTGCAGCCCTCTTGGTGAAAACAGCCACGTGAAGAGCTGAAGTCTGTCTTGGTGGCACTAGTTTTCCTAGTGCCTGCCTCAGCAGTGGACAAAGCCTGGGATTTCAGATGTTTTAACTGCTCTAACAGTCAGTTGATTTTCCTGACAGGACATGTACCTTTTCTGGTGTCTAATTTACCAGTGCCTGGCATGATGCATCCAAGATTTAACATCAAAACTTTCTTTTAGAGTTGTTTCTTTATCTCCATATGTTATCTTACTCTTCCTCAAAGCAGCTTTAGGTGTGCACCTCACATGAATTGCCTGTCTATTCACCTGATGGATTCTTTCTGCGCTTGCTTGTAAGTGAAACCAGTATTCCAACACTGTTGCCTTCCTTGGTGTGAGGTAGGAACCACCTAATGTCAAATTTGAGGTGTTTCAAAGCACCTGCCAATGGCCCTGATTTGTACAAGTGAGTACAAATTTTCATTTGGAGCTTTTGCTGGAGAGGGCTCTGTGTTTTACTGAGCCCCTCAGTTAGTTCCAGAGGCATTGGCTGAGCTAACAAGGAAGCATCCAGTCCTACAAATCTTGCCCCTTTTCCTGTATCTAATCACACTTATCAGCAGTTATCCCAAAAGTGAAGGTGGTATGCAGAATTAAGTACAAAAGTGGTTCTGATGTGACTAAAAAATATCCACATTGGCTTTCTTCTTTTCCCTTGGAATGTTAATGCTGTGGTGTTTGGCTGTTCTGCACACAAAATGTTTTTTGTTTCCCCCATGGTAGTCTGGTCTCCGTATGTTAAGCAATTCCAAGGATAGTCTGTTCCAGAACATCTTTGGTTAATAAGAAGCTGAAAGATAAGCCTTGTGATAATTGATAAGTCATTAGCAGGACTCTAGTTCATCAGATAAGGCAATTAATGGTTTCACATTTCCTAAAAAGTGGCAGTGTTGGGCTGTCACTGCAAGATGAAGGATTGAAGAATTGTTTTGCAATCCAGTTTGAATGCAGGACAGATTTACACCCCAGTGTGTTTGTTCCTGCAATCCCTACCTTGGCTTTTCAATCATTTTTATTGACTTTGAAGACTCAGTTGAGTGCTTATGTTATGAAGAATTCCTATTTCATTCTTCCCTCAGGTTTGGTACAGCAGGAGCTGTTGTTTGTTCTCACTTCTCTCATATGTGCTAATTAGTGGTCTGTCACAATAAAAAGGTATTTCACTTTTTGCACTGTGTAGGTGTTGGAAATATGGATTACGATTTGAACACCATGGAACCAAGATATTCCATAACTAGATTACAAAGGAGGAAAAAAAATTAGAATTAATTCCAAATTTCGTAGGAATTTATTTACGAATTTTAATTTTTTTTTTTTTTAAGCTGGTTAGAGCCAAATTTTTCCCCTGTATGGTATAAAAGTTCGAGAGGCACTGAAGACAGTAACACAGCATAACTTGTATATTGAGAGTTCTTTGTACTGAGAATTTTACAGTGAATTGTGCTTTAGACCCAGGCAGGTTGAAGTGCTGCATCTTTGAGGCAGTTTTGATTAGAAGAACTGACTGGGTCCTTATTTCCAAGCATCAGTTGAAGAGAACAGCTACAAAATGACAGTTTTGCTGGAGAGCTTTAGTCCTGCAATATTATTTCTAGAAAAAGTTACTTTCAGTGAAGTGAGGGAGTCAGGAGGAAGTCCTACCATGATTCGTGTCAGGAGGTTTGTTGGGGTTGGCAGTGTGGAGCCAAGATGCCACAGCAGCCACCTTGATTGCCCTGGAACCACAGCTCCAGTTCCTCTCTTCTGAAGGGAGTGGTTTGGAACAACGACAATAAATTGCTTTGGGAGTCTTCTTTGCTCTCTTTTTGTGTTGCTCCAATCCCAGCTGGGGTTATAAAATGCAGATGATGGCTGGATCTGAGATTCAGTCTCCCAAATAACCAGTCAGAAGCCGTGGCTGTTGCAGGTCCCTGTCACCTGTGAAAGTGAGTGCTCCTTGCTGTTCTGCCTCCATCTGTCCTTCCATCTCCTCCTGAGATATGTTCCTGAGTGTTTCATACTGGGTTTGATGAATGAGTGGTTTCTATTGAATAAAAAATCCTACTGATTCTTACTTGTTTTGGAAAAAACTGCACAAATGGCACACAAATTCCTTGCTTACAGCAAAACAAAGATAAGAGAGGAGATAACATCCCAGCTGAATTGAAGGATGAATTCTGGTGACATTGCTGTTGAAAAGCAGGCCTATTTTTAACCCATTTCCCTCCATCCACGAGGGTGAGATCTTGCTGGACTCAGCAGGCAGGTCAGGAGCATTGCGACGCTGAAGGCTCAATCTATTCCTCAGTGCCTCAGTTTGAAACGCCCCTTTGGGAATCCTACAAACACTATTTTTTTTTTCAAATATTGAGTAATTTTTGTATGAAAAATATTACAGCCACCTATTATACTAAGAGGAGATTTTCTGGGTATATAATAATGTACCCAGAATTAATGACTGTATTAATTACTGTAGCCACTTTAAACCTGTGTCTTTGAGAATAATAAAAAAAATAAATCTGGCATTCTGTGTATCAATCTAAAGGCCAAGCACATAGAGCTTGTCATTTGCAGTGGGGAAAGTGGATTTGCCCAAGCTGCTTCTCTGCCAGTGTGAAGTGGAGCCTGTGTCCAGAGGGTAGATAAGGATCATGCTTTATTAGCATACGATTTAAGGAGTTAATTGCAGCGCTTAAGAAAGCTGATAGCATCTCAAACTACAGCCCTGAAAGTGTCAGAGGAAGACTAATAGCAATATGACTGTTTGATTTAAAGAGATGGGAACACATCCTCTGCATATAAAAGCCAACATCACTGGTGTTGCCAGAGCTCAGCTCGCTCTGCAAGGCCATGTCAGAAGCTACTGGGAAGAGCTGTTTGAAGCCTATCATAGCTGGAGCCCACTAATGAATCTCTAAACGCGTTAAAGCTCCCTCTGATTCAGTGTTGAAGGTACAGTTACATAAATAATGACTTCTTTTTATAAATGCTGTACTCCTGAGATAATTCCTTTTGAAAGGCTTGGGACATCCTAAAGAAACAGACAAGTGAAAGGTGGCAGAATCTGACCTGGACTTAGCCACTTTGAAATGCAGTTCCAACGGTGATATTCCAGTTTGCTATCACTCTGCAAAGCTGCAAAGCACATTGTTTGGGCTGTAATATAATCCAGTTCCATTCATCTCAAGTTATGCCTGTGAAGTCATTTGCACGGTGATGAGGGCACTAAGCCTCCTGGTGCAGTGGGTGAAAGAGAAGACAGAAAGGAGCACGGGGCGGATGGAGGTGATGGTGTTACTAAAAATGTCTCGGGGTCTGTCAGGTCCAGGCCTGTCCCTGTAATGTCTGGAGACAGAAGAGCAAACACTGGCTCTTAACTCTTCACGGAGCTGAAGTGTATTTGCTGTTTTCACTGGCGATTTCACTGGAGAGAAACAGGAAGGGAAAACAGGAAAATACTCTCCTATTTAAACTCCCAATTTGTTGCAGCCACTCGTGAGCAGTCCCAGTTTAAGGTCGAGGCGGCAAAGCATGGTCTCACCTTTCTCCTGTTACATCAGTACACAGTGCCCTGTAAGCAGTGGCCTCATTCTGCTTTCCCTGGAAATCAGTCACATCTCTTTCCCAAGGCTCCTCCTGGGCCAGAGCAGCTGGGTACCACCCCTTACACAGGGTTGAGCAAAAATGCTCACTGTCAGCCTGCAGAAGAAGAGCTTTCAACCTTTTTATAATTTTGAACCTTTTATAACCTTCTTACTTCAGTAAGTTAACACCTCCTATTCTAATTGAGGGCCTTAAAACAATTTTGTACAGCCCAGGACTATGTAAAAATTTTAGAAAGCTTTCTGAAGTGCACACATTTCTAATTAACAAGGGAATAATATCCTTCAATTTTTTTTTTTTCCTTCAAAAACAGACAATTTCTGAAATTCGATTTTTATTGTGGGGTGCTTTAGGCAGTGATTATTCAGTGACTTCTGTTGCTCTTCCCTTTGCATCCGCCAGATCAACTGGCACAGAGAGTTTGCTGGTGCACTGTTGTCACCATTTAATCTTCAGTATACACTTGCAGGAAGGTAGTAGGGAAGTGCCCCAGCCAGCTTCAAAGACTGCCACTTGAAGAAGAAATCCCGGTCTTTACAGCAATCGGTGACAATAGAGGCACGCACCTGTGGTGGGGAACTTTGGCTCAAAGGAGGTGATCTAAAAAAACCTTTAAGCACCCAGGATTTCTAGTCTTAGGTTTGAAGAACTGACAGAAATGACCTGTTCACCTCTGAGCTGATGACCTACAGGTGGGAAGAAGTATTGTTAGGGGTGTGTAAGCAGAATGTAAGGCTGTGTTGTTTTGATGTTTAAGCTATCCATTTCATCTTGGTGCAAGAATAACAAAGAGGTGCTCTGCCTGATGAAAGGCAAAGCTGCACTTGAGTTAACTCAGCTACAAAGCTAATTTTTACAAATATTTTTACAGTCCGCATGGTGGAGATGTGTTAATTCATTTCCCTAATCAAAACCCAAGTTAAGGATGTTAAGGCTCCTACTGTCTTTATGTACATTCTGTAGTCTCTAAGGCTTTTAAAACTGGAGTAACACTATTTTTTGTTTAAAAAATTAATGATGCAGAACTCTGTCATCGACTTCAACGGCAGGAGTTTCAAGACATAATATGGTTTAAGATCCTTGATTCTTGTGGATTGTGTTACCAGAGCACAGCAAGGTGGTGCCAAGGAAACCACGTGGCAGTGGAGCTCTCTGCAGAGCAGTTCATTTAGGAGCTGCTGCTCATTGAGGAACCATTGGCAGCCAAAAGGCAGAGAAGTCATAAACCACCTTCTGGCAGGAGCTGGTAGCAGTCAGCTCCTTCAGTGTGGTGTGTTCATGCTGGATGTGGCTCTATTAATATTCCAGGAGGCACAAAAGGAGAATTGCAGTAGTGCTGTGTTTCCAAATGGGAAGGTAAGAACCATCAGCTGCTTTCTTCAAGTGCTTGAGGTTGGCAGAAATCTCCTAAATTATCCCCGTTGCCAGATTTTAAATTGGGTGGGAGGAAGGGGGAGAAGGAGGTGGATGACCGTGGGGGATTTGGCCAGTGGAGTGTTTTAGGATGGCATAAAGATGACGAACCACTGGGGGAAATAGCGTGAAGAGTCTCTCTGTATGCGCTAACCAGCAGTGCTTACTATTAAAATGTCGGTTTGTTTCTACAGAAATCAGTGGCAATGCAGAATTCTCAATCACTGCTGTCCCTGGGGAGGCAAACATGGGGAGCCCTGCCATGCTTGGGGCATGGCTTGGGGCAGTGCCAGCAGATGCCAACATGAGGCTGTTTAGAACTGCATGAGATCCAGCAGTGGTTTGAAGTAGATTCTAAACATTTGACAGGGTGGCAGATCATTACCTCATGCATGCATGCTTATATATAGTGTTTCTCAGAATTAACAAGTAGAAGGTTCCAAAGGATGACAGAAGAATATTTATCCCATAATAAAGAAAAGAAAATGAGCTGAAAATATACTTCCAGGTCCAGTATCTCTTAGAACTGTAAGCCCACAGCACCTTGCACAAAATGTTTGGTATTTTTCAGCAATGAAGTCTGTATTTTTTATGTGACAACTCACTAGAAGGGATAAAAGACTCACAGTGTGTATTAGTGAGTTAAATTCAATTTTATTTAAGCATTAGCTACCAGGTGCTGCTTAGAAACTATGTTCCAAACTGAGTTAAAATGGCAAAAGTGCACAGAATCTGTTTTCCCAAAGAGTTACCAAGTTTTAGAGGATACACCAAAAAATCACATGAAACTGGAGCAGGTAATTTCAAAATCATTTTAATAACACCTGATCCATTTGAATTTAAGCAGATGAAGGATAAGCTGAAGCAGGGATAAACTAAAAGGCCATGTGCCGAGTCCCTTCATTATCTACATGAGCAGAAACTGCTCTGCTTTAGCATCTGCTGTCTCTTCTTTGCTATCTCCCTCTTTAATTTTCCTAAATGGCTGGTGCACTGCTGCTGAGATAAGGTATTTAATATGGGAAAGGATTTAGATGTTCCTACAAGACCAGCCTAGGCTCCTTTTTTTTTTTTAATGTCATCTTGATTTGTGCTTTTCTCTTCTCTCTAAGTGATAGGTGTAGGGATTATGAAATGAATCTGAAAGATAAATTCCACGAACAAAATCCTTGTACCCACTGGTAACATAAATAACAATTGGTTCGTAGCACAATAATTCCAGACAGCAACCATTATGACAAGAGGCATAACTTGAACCTCATCTTGGGTACATTACTCCTAAAATTGACATTTCAGAAGCTGTAGGGCTACATATACTTCATTTTAAAGAATGTTTCCTAGTTTAACTTGTTTATTACACTCTTTATATTAAAAAATCACCCATAATAGATATATACCTGCTCCTTCTGTGTCTTAAAACTCATCCTGTAGCAATTCCATGGACTGACTCAACTAAGAACTGAAATTTGATATCTCCCCCAGGAGTGCATTTTTAAGGGAGCAATCCTAACAGGAAGGCACCTTCTGGCATCTCCACCAATGCTGAGTGGCACCTCCCTCCAGGTGTGTTTTGCACGTGGCTGGGGGACACTCCTACACAGAGCTGCTCTGCTGGGCACTAAAGGAGGTGTACACACACCTTTCAGTGTACTCAGAAATGCATTTCTGAAGCCAGCCTCCCCTCATCCCTGCTCACTGTGCCTTGATTCAATTCACAGGCCTGTCTTGGAGCTCACAAACACAGAAGGATGTGCTTCAGAAGTGCAGTTGAAATGTTCCAGCCATAACTGGGTGTGCAGCTGTGGGGAACAGATTAGAGCCAGCCTAAAGCACCACCCTCAGACTGAGCATGGGGCCAGCAGTGCCTCTGCATCAGCCTCTGCACCCTGCAGACCTGCTCCCATTGTTCAGCAGAACTTGCAAGGGCAGATAGAGCTCAAGGGTAACAGGAAACGCAAAGGCACTGCAGCAAAGGGTTCACATTCCAGACAGCTCGTGTAACCTGAATTCTGTCCCGGTGTTTGCATATCGCGGGAGCCTTCAACGCCACAGTCACCCATGGAGTTGTTCTGCAAAATTTCTTCCTTCAGTCAGTGCATTCCATTGACTTCTACTGGGGAAGGAGACAGAAAATCATTGTTTCACTATCAGCTTCAGGATATTTTTAAAATGCACCAATGTTTGCTGCTGTAGAACATGTTTTCTGTAACATTTTGCTTGACTAATGGTGAGGCACATTCTGGAATAGCCAAGAGAAATCTGTGGCAAAGTGCCCAGGCCACCTCAGATCCAGAGCTGAATGGGGTGGGAGATTTCCACATGTGGATTCTCACATCTGGACTGAGCAGTGAACAGGAGAACTCAGAGCAAACTTCCACTGAGCTTCCCAGAGCTGGGAAGGGCAGGGATGAGAGGCTGCAGGGGTAGTCCAGATGCATTTGGAGGGTGCTAAGCCCCCCCCCCAAAAAAAAAAAAGCACAGAATTTTCTGGTTCCCACCTGGGCTGAGATCTCTGTGTGGTGCTGTGCTTCAGCTGACAGCTCACCCTCTGGCGTGAGCACCCTACAACTGACAGAACATTAAGAGCTTGTCCAGATGGGCAGAAAAACTGAATGATCACCTGTACACAGGTCTGAGGGTGTTCAACCACAGCTGAAACTCCACAGCTTGAGTCTTGTAATAGATATTTTAACCCTTTTGGTTTAAAGTGTAAGCTAGTAGGGCAGATGGTACTGGACAGGGAAGGATCTGGTCCTTGAACAAAGTTTGGGAGGCAGAGAGAACCAATGTTTGGCTAGGCAGAGAACAGCAGGAAGGATTCAGGTCACAGTACAACAGCACTACAGCAGTTACTTGATTTCCTGAAAAGAAGGCCACAGGGTGCCTTCTTTTACCCCACTAAAGTGTGAGTTTTTTCATAACTTACCTCTTTATCAACAGCTGTCTCAGAAATTAAAAGTAAGGGTTTAATCTCCTGGTTTGCCATAGAAGCAGCTCTTCCAGTGTGTGAAGGAAGCATAAGCTTGCAGTAGCCTGTTCTTGAAATTCTCTGCTACCTTTCTGTAGCTAGAGGGAGGAAATTAATTGATGCAGCTGCTAATCCTATGATATTCTAATGAAAACTTCATTTTTATTTAAACTTAGCTTTTATGGCCTTCGTGCTTGTGAATAAGACTTGGTAGGAAAATTATCCTAGTTGTTAAAGCAGTGTGGACAGGGAGATAATTTCAGAGACTTAATCTCAGTTTCTCCCTGGAGGGAGAAAATGAGGCATAAAACATCCAGAACTGGAAACTTAAAAGTTGACTGCTACAACCAGTGCTGCTTTTAGGCAACTTCAGGAGAGCTGTGCTGCAAAGCAAAATGTTTTCTCACTGCAGTGTATGGAGGATTTTTGTTGTAATGTCCTGGCTCTTTGTGTCACATGTGATCAATGCCTCAGGCAGACGTATAGAGCACAACCTCTGCTCCAGAGGGAGCACAATTTCTGCCCTTTTTTTAAAATAAATTGCACTCTCTTTTCTATTAAACTACGCTGGCTAAGTATCACCACTTTGGGTAGTCATTGCCAAGGTGTTTTCTGCATTTAGTATGTGGAGACTTGAATTTATTTCCACTTCAGAAGAGGACACAGAATGCAGTCCATTACTGGAAATTGATATGCCCCTCCATGCACCTTAGGAACATCTGCTCCATGCTGCAGCTCAGGCTCTGAACCTCTGCACCTGAAGAATATTGGGTTTATGGTATAGCTCAGGCTGTGCTAATGAAAGTAATTAAAGAGCACTTGAATCTTCCACACCAAAGGCCTCTAGCTAGTGTTGATTGTGATAATAATGTAAAATGATGGGAAGCAAAAATTTTTGGGAAAGTTTTTAATAATCAGAACACAGGGTTTTGAATATTAAAGATTTATAGGCAGCTCGAGTAATTATTGTTCTTACAAGAAGAGCAGATGTAAATAAAGGGATTTTTTCAAGGTGTAGTCTGCTGTGGACAAAAGAGTTTTATTGCAAGATATGCAGGAGAGGTGGATCCAGTTAGGGACTGGAATTGCTATTTACTGTTTCCATTTGTGAGAAATTATCACAGGCAATCCCCTTGGCTTTAAGATGAGGGTGTTTTGAGGCGAGTATCAAAAGATAACTCTGGAGACAAGCACTGACATGGATCTCATTTATCCTTGCCTTGGAGCTGGAAGATGTGTGTGCTCTGAGGAAACCAAGCAAATGAGAGCAGAAGACTGGAAAGTAAAACACAAGGTTATGGGGGAAAATAAAAGAGATACAGAAAATCATTTCATCAGATCTCGTGGCTTTAGTGTAATACCACAAATACAATGCTCTGAGCATTCTGAGGCCTCCTTCTTTATAATTCTACACCACATGCTGAATCTTCACTTCGGTGGTTGAGATACCTTGGAGTCACCTTCATCTATTTTACAGCTTTACTTTCAATATTTTATGTAGGTTGTTTGGGTATTTTTGGCTTTTATGTTTCTGTGATGGCAGAGATAATGTTGGCAGAATACAGAACAGTTAAATCAAGATGCACTCTCAATCTTCATGAAAATTCCAGTTATTTTCTGCTTTTGTTGCAAACTAGTGGTGAAATTGTTCAGAAACCAGCACACAGGGCTGAACATCTTTAAAACAGCTTCGTCTCCTGTTGAATTAACTACCAAAGAAAATGTAAGTATACTTTCAATTTTTCTCACTGCTGCTAATTCAGGACAATGTGGTATTGTATATTAATAAGGAGAAT
Source organism: Cettia cetti (assembly GCA_013401135.1). Lineage (NCBI taxonomy): Eukaryota > Metazoa > Chordata > Aves > Passeriformes > Sylviidae > Cettia > Cettia cetti. The sequence goes on along the minus strand of VZUI01056808.1, from coordinate 59,809 downwards.
AAAATTTCAGTGAAAGGATAGGAAGGTGTCTTAACATTAAAAGACTAGATGTCTCAAATTTGCTTTGAAAGTTTGTATTATTTCCTAGGAAAGAAAAAGTAAATCTTTGGAATGCTCTGGGGTTATGTTCTTGTGTGGTGTCTAAGGAAAGGGAATCTCAAAAGAGAAGCCAATATTTGTGAGGGGTTAACATCAGACCTTTCAGAATGAACCCTGTCCCTTGCTTGTGCTGGTGAATCCAAATGCACAGGAGTCTGCAGCTGGGACCTGCTCTGGCTGCAGTAATTAATGTAAAGACTGAGGGGGAAAGAAAAAATGGACATGAGCAGCCTTGTTTAATCAGTTAACCAGGAATGAGAGATCACAGAAGAGTAGTTAATACCAGTGTGTTTCAGACTGGTGGGGAGGCCTGGCCTGTGGTTGTTTAGATCTTCTGCTATAATGAGTCTTCTGGTAAAAGCACATGAAGTCCTAGAACCTGGCAACTTAGGCTAAGAGTACAGAAAACCAGGGGGTTTTTTTCATGTCACTGCACTGATAGAGCAGAGAGGGGATTAAGGTGGAGTTTGTCATAAAGAGCTGTAAATACTTGATGTGTTCACTTTTGTCTCATTGTTCAATTTACAGACTCTATTCTATCCTGCCCTTTGGGTATCTGGTGATTATTCTTGAAAAACAAGTTATTAATCTTTGTCTAAACTACTTACCAGTAAATTTAGAATAATTTTATCCAAGGGGGCTTTTGAGCACAAATTAGGAAAACCACTGGTTCCCAGTATTATTAATATTTGCAGAAAGCTGTTCCCAGACATATTTATCTGCAAATTGCTGCTTGTTCTAAGAGTTTTATTTGGTTGTGCATTTTGCTTAGCATTTGTTAGCATGTGAGTTTTCAGAGTCCAGCACTAAGGCAGACAAGGGCAATTGTTCTTCAACTGTTGCTATTATCTTACTTGAGATTTCCCATTATGAAATGACCTTAAATCATTGTCTGTCAAAGAATCGGATTAGTTCCTGATTAGATGTGTCAATTTTCATCTTCCAAAGTGTTTTGTGCCAGATTTAGATTTGAGAATGAATACTTAGAGTATTAGAAGTTAATACATGATACAATTGAAAGCTCTATTGGGTAATTACATTTTTCATTTTGAATTTGTTACCCTAACAAGTACGGTAGGGCACAAATGAAAGGTTCTAATATCAGAAAATTTGCTACATGATGTCATGCACTGCATCCCTCCCAGAAGAATTCATGTTAATTGTCACAGAGCCTTGCCAAAATCATGAGCAGTGTGCAGTAATGAAATCCTAATAGCAGACAGCTGGGTTTAGAGGCACATACCCAATGGCTTTACCCTTTACAGGTACTCCTGTAAGGGCTCTGAACTCCTGCCTGACCCACTGAGGGAAGGGATGCTGTTCTGCCAGCAGCTCTGCAGAGCCCTGCAGTCTCTGCACATTGTGCGTGTGGCAGAGGAAGGGCACTGGATCCATCTCTCTCCAGGTTTCCCTTAATGCCTGCCTGAGCCTGAGGGAAACTCTGCCTCATTAAATTGAACTGCAGCACCAATTTCCAATTATCCCTTACCTTCCATTTTCCCAGGCTCCAGCCCTGGGAAGACCATTCCCTGATGGGTGTTTGTTTATAAATGGGTAATTTCCATGTGGCTTTGCCCTCTCCAGTTGCCTTCAAAACCTAAGCTGTGTGAGCAGAGGGCAGTTGTCCACCTCCCTGCAGAAATTCATTCCCCTTGTTTCTTAGGATGAGGAACATAGCCCAGCAAACTCCTTCTTTCCTGAGACTGATTTGTGGAACATAGAGAAATTTGTGAGGTCACCTGCACAGCTCACAGTCCCAGCCAGAGAGAAGGGAAGCTGTGACCATTCTTTTGGGATCCTAAAAAATACCCCAATTGTAATGTACCTGTCCACTTGCCGGTACAGCATTCATGATGTGGAGAAGTGAACTCTGCAGGCAGGTGTATTCAGTGGTACAAGCATCCATTCACAAATCAATTATTATCCTATGTTTGGAATTTGATTTCTCACTACCTCTTTACCTATCACCTGAGAGGATGACAATTTTTATTAGGATCTACAGCCCTGTATGGATCTATTTGGAAGTTCCACATCAGTTTTCTGCTGTCAAGCCTTACCTATTGATGTGCTGATCACGCCTTGGAGGAGACTAAAACCTGGTACTCCAAAACACTGCCCACCCAAGAAGAGTGACAGCTGTCCCTGCAGGGTGAAGCTCAGTGGAAAGTGATCTCAGGGCAGATTGGCACAAGCAGAGAGGGGTCCAAGTGTCCCCGGAGATTGCTATGGCAAAACCCCCTGTGCTGGGGCAGGTGAATGAAGATGCAGAGTGCAGTAGTGGCCTGAGGGACTTTATGTCTTGGATGGAATTTTGCATTGGGTGCTGCACAGGGACATGCAGGTGCACACTCAGTGAACCCCTTGTGGAGGTGGTGGCAATCCAACACATACATTGCTCCTGAGCAGGGAAAAGCTCCACTATTTCCTGCTTCAGAAACAGAACTGACAGTCCCTGGAGGAGAAAACCTTTTTTGATATGGTAGGCCAAATGAGACTTCTGTTTAAACACCAATAAATACAGGGCATAAAAGGAATTTGTCAGCAGGATGCTGAAAATCTGGGTGGGGGCTGCAGACTGTGTGCCTTGCCATGGGGAAAATTATACTGCTGAAATCAGCGGTAATGTTAGATAGAAAATGCTCCCTGGGCATGAATAGATTTCTCCAAGTCCAGTAAAATATTTGAGATTAGATAGACAGATAGACAGACAGACAGATAGATAGATAGATAGATAGATAGATAGATAGATAGATAGATAGATAGATAGATAGAAAATCTGATTATGTTTTTTCCCCATTTCTAAGTAGTAGGCGAGTATATTGTACTCTGGGCAATCAATCCCTTCCTACACCACCTGTACTAGGAGATGGTTTTCAGCCCATGATACCTCCAGGCTCTTATGGTCTTTGACAAGGACAGCCATCACAGTTTTACACATTCTGCTTGTCAAGGCAAGGCACATGCAAGGTAGAACAATAATAAATCAGCTCAGACAGAAGTTTTTGCTACTCCTTCTTTCCCTCAGTAATGAATTCCAGTGTAAACCTGCCATGTTGTACATTGTTTTAGCTATGCACACTGTCCTACTTCACATTTTTCTTTCAGTGTGTTGGTAAATGCTCCAGCAGAACAATATTAGGGCAGAGAATGCAATAATTGGTTTCTAAGAGATATGCCAAAAAGAAAATGATAAAGCAACAACTTCACTGTCAGAGGCTTGGCTGTATAAACAAAAGTTAATATTAGGTATCTCTAAATTCTGATGTTGGCGGGGGAGTGGACAGGTTATGCTGATGATTTTTGCTTTTACACAGCACCAATTGTTCTGATTATTTTTCTTTTACACAGCACCAATGTAATAATTAAGAGCAGTAGCCAGACAGAATGAACACACACACACATGAATAAAGGGAATGACTTTCAGCAAAGTGAGTGATAAAAGGCAGAATAGAAATGAAAAATTAAGCTTATTCAGCAGTGGAGGATGGCTCCCAGCAACTGGATGCGGGCGGGGGGATAGAAAGGAGGCGGCCAAATAGAACTGAACTCTTCTTTCCATTGTTTTGATGTAAATATACATATATAGGTGAGTGGATATGGAAAGTTTGGCCCTTATATTTTCTGTGACAGCTCCAAACCAGTATGGGTGTTTGACACGGGGCAGGATCCTGTGCTCCTGTGGAATTTGCACTCTGTGCTGCTGGTGTGCCCCTGCTGCTGTCCTTTAGCAGGAGCACAGGCTCTGCCTGGCCATGGGGCCCTGCCTGGCCATGGGGCTCTGCCTGGCCATGGGGCCCTGCCTGGCCATGGTACTTTGCCTGGCCATGGGACTCTGCCTGGCCATGGGGCTCTGCCTGGCTATGGGGCACTGCCCAGCTGCAGCTTTCATGCTGAAAGGGTCAGAATTGGGTCTGAGTCAAAGAGCTGTGTCTCCTTGCTGAGACAATGGCAATAATACAGCTTGGTTTTGAATTTATTTGTAAATTTTAAATTCATTTTTTAATTTTTTTTTTCTTGCCAGAAGGAAAAAAACCCTACATGCAGTACATGGTACTTACTAAAAGAGGAGAGTGCCTAATTTACCTAATTCCTTATTTGTAATGAGTTCAGCAGAACTTTTACCTCTGTTTAATATGAAGGAAATCTTTTCCTTCCATGGATGCCTTTTGGTATCTTTTTTTAAGAATAATTGTGGTATTTTGGTAAATGGGAGGTGGTCTGTAGACTTCCCAAATGCACTGTGATTGTTCTTATCTGATTTCTGTGGGTTTCCTTACAAACCAGAGCAAGGTCTGGGAAAACAAGAGAGATTGCTAAGAGAGAGAGAAGTAGTGCAAAGTCCCATCTTTCCAGCAGAGCTTGCAGAGGCAGATCCAGCTGGGGCTGTAGGCCCTGAGTGCCAGATCCTGGCAGGAGCAGGAGCCCAGCTCTGTGGGGCTGCTCCAGCAGAGCTCTGTCTGTGCTCCTAGTGACATTTAAAGTCCATGTCGCTGCCAAGACCTTCCAAATACATTGATGTGGGCAAGCTGGCAGCCTCTGGGGCTTGTATCCCTGCCACATGGGTGCCATGTGTTCTGTCATAGCCTGTACCTCTGCAGAGGGGTTCCCTGACTACGCTGAAAGGTCATGGATCAGCCTTGCCATGAGAGTTCAGGCATAGGTTTCAATCTTCTCTCCAGTGTAGGCTCTGGTACATTGGTTTCCTTAATCAGCCAAACACTGCCATCTAGAACTGAAGGAGTTTTTCCAGTCCCCTCGCTGCTGAGAGCTGGTGCAGTGAGAAGGACCAGAAATGAGCTCTGGAGTTCGTGCAGCCCGATGAGCTTCCACGAGGCCTTCAAATGCCATGAGTTCCACACAAACGACTATAAACAATTGCCTAGGTTGGCCTGACCTCGGGTTGTCTGAGAAGATGATCTGATAATGGCTCTGTCCTGAAGTTGAGATAGGATTATACTTATTTGAACTCTCTGTAATTTAAGAAGAAAGTTTTCGGCATGCGCCAGTACTGGAAATGCATTCTGAACGCAGAGAGGTCACTGATGTGGCAGTTGAAATCATCATGAAATAAGTCACTTGGGACATGAGTTTAAGCAGAACTGAAAAGTTACCTCCTGTTTGACAGTGCAGTTTTCTTTCCCCTGGTCTCTCAGCCCTGGTCAGAGCTGCCAAGTTTTGTATTAGCTCTGGCTCTGCAGGACCTCAGCAGGGAGCTCTGCACACTTGGGTCTCCTCAGGCTGAGAGCAGCCTGCAGAAGGGTGAGCTGGGCACCACCTCTTTCCCTGGGGCATCCTTGCCTCCTTTCCTTTCAGTGGCAAGCAGTGTGTGTTCATTTCCAAGAATTAGTGACCCATTTCATGCAATGCGGCTCGAGAAAGGAGAAATTATTAACAAAACCAGCCTTTATTACAACCTTGCCTAGTCATGCCTTTCTTTTTTTCCTGACAAATTATGAAGAACGAAACTGACTCGATGATCTTTAATGTCTTTTCCAGCCCTAATGATTCTATGACTTTTTTCCCTGTAATTTCTGTTTTGCAGAATGCATAGTGGGAGGAGTAATTGCATTACTTGCTGTCAATCCACCCCAAGGTGCTCAGAACTCACAGCTCTCCATAAGGCATGTTTTTCTTACATATATGTAATAAAAGAATTCTTTTGATTTTGAGGTATTGCAATGCTCCCAGTCCCAAAAAGAAAGATGAGAATCTTGGTTTTTTACAAAGTTGTCCAAATTTCCAAGTCGAGGTATTCTAAAGAATCCTCTCCAAGGAGATGAAAAGTAGAATTAAAGCACTGGATTTGGTAGCAGTGTCTCAAATCAGCCATGTCTGTGACTTTGTTGCTGCAAAGCTTTGGGTTTTCCAGCAAATAATGATTTATAGATATTGCTGTAGAAGGCATCAGCTTAGGGGGTGCGATGAATGTGCTGCTGGGAGGGGCATAAACCACCTCAAAATGGCCCAGAGCCCAGCAAACACACAGGACTGATGCTGCCAGTGGAGGTGTCTGCAGTTATCAATGCTTGTATCTGCAGCAGAAAAAGAGTTGGAATAAAGAATTCCCTGAAGGTAGATGGTTTGCACAGGTTAACTGTGGCCTTAGCAGGCCAGGCTGTTGGTAAATTGTTTTCTTACTGGTGCCATCTGAAAGTCCTTAAACCTCCCATAAGACTGGGAGAAAGCCTCAGAGAGATCTGCGTATTATTTGTGTATTTTCATTTCTTCCCAAATGATTGGAAAAATGTTTTAATATTGCTGTATTGAGTAATCTCCTAAGAAGCCTGTGAAAACTTTATTTCTTCCACTTTGCTGCCTTATCTGAAAGGCAGAGTTCTGCTTTTCCTTTCTTTGCTTAGCCAAGAGTAATCTGTGGAGGAACGTAACAGTATTTGGGGAAGCCTTGGGGCTTATTTCATTGTGGCTGTAGTAATAATATGGACCATAAATAGTGCAAACTGATTTTTCATAAGCAGAGCCACTTGGGGAGGGGGACAGATTTAATCAGATTTAATTTTTAATCATGAAGGGACTGCAAAGGCTTTAAAGGTGAGAAAGGGTGACAGAAGAGGACATTCAAAGTGCAGACTTCAGCTCTGCATCAACTGTTTGTAGCTGTATTAGCTGAGATTTTTCAAAATATCTGCAGGTTTAGTCACGTCTTCCACTGAGGTGTGATGAGCAATAAGTTTAAATACCATGCGTTCAGAAAAAGGAAAAAAAGATTGAAAATATTTCAATCCTTCCTGAAGCGTCCCACGGTACATTGGTGTGAGGGGAAGGAAAAGACAGGTGAGATCTACTGTATGGCTGGGCAAGCTTCCAGGATTGTTAACATTTTATTTTAAGGGATGAATAAAACCCTCCAAATTGCTGCAGACTTGGCAGGTAAGGGTTGTTATGCTTCATCTTGCCTCTTGGCCAGAAAGCTGAGGGAGTGGGAGCTTGCCAGATACGGCAGTCTTCCCCACTACCTGAATTTAATTTAAACCATTCTGTGCAGCCCTGATTTTAATCCTTTCATTTTGGTTTTGAGTTACCGCATATATGGCACAATGGAAATATTTTTTCAAACTTAAATTAGAAACATATTTTAGGAGACAAAAAAAAAAGTGGCTGTCTTTTATGCAGAATGAAACATCTTTAACTGTTGGAGCCATAGGACTATTTTACTTGAAAAGTTTGATTATTAAGAGAAAAATGTGGATTTTTCTTTTTTTTTTTGTTTCCCTTTTCTTCTTCCAGTTGCACACATTGCACAGAGTGTTTCTTCAGGGTGGACAACAAATATGGTTTTAAGATAACTAGAGATAGAAGTGGGACGTGTCAAAGGTAAAAAAAATCAGTGTGTTCATCTTTATTTTTTACACTCTGCATGTAAAAGTAAAGGTGAGGTTTTTAAAATTCTACTGAGATCTTTTTGTTTGCCATAAATGATGGCAATGTTTTCATCACCTCCAAGAGTACATATTACCAGGATATACCCTCAACTTTTGCTTTAAATGCAGTGCAGAACAGGAAGTATAAGTGCTCAATGGAAAAGTGGTGGAAAGAGGATGGGTTGCATCTAGATCTTCAGTTTCGCTGCTCAGGTTGGCCTTGTATTTTCCACAAGAAAAAGTAAGAGACCAGTTCAATAGAGAAAAAAGGTAAATTTTTTCCCATTTTTTAAAATATACTCCGGGTGCTTTTTGAGGCTAGAAAGTCTAGAAATTTCAGATCTTCGTGGAACTGCCAAAGAACACATGTGAGAAGCACAGGGGAAACCTGTTGGAGCAGCTATCAGCAATTCCCCTAAAAATGGGTGGATGGATATGTTGGGTGGGATTTCAGAGATCCTGGCTGTGGCTTATCCATCAAAAGCACAGCTGGAGGATGGGAGAATGTGGTTTAAATGTGCAGATGACAGGATCCTGGCCCAGGAGGAGTGTGAGGCAGCACCCTGACCCCAGATTGGCATTTCCCAGAGCATGAGCACCAATGGGGCTGATTCAGTGTTAAGGATGTTTGGAGGTCTGGAAATGTCACTCAAGGCCTGAGTCACTGCAGTGATGCTCATTGACCTGTTGTGAGTAATTCCTAGAATCTGATAAAAGTGGGGGTTTTAATGCAGATTTATTAGTAAATCTGATGTGTGCTAATGTGATTTATGCACTTATTAATGCTTGCATGTTGGCAGCAGAACTTGGAAACAGAAAGGAGTATTTGCTGTGCAGTTGTGGTCAAAGGACTGTCCTTAATTCTTTGAAGGACCATTTAGGGGCAACTCCAGAAAAAATGTACCTGAGCAGCGAGGCTGTAAGGACACACCCTGATGTACAGCACCAGCTTCTCTGTGGTCTAGATGCCAAGCTGTTGGTCTGTGTGGTTGTCTTACCAAACTGCTGGTGGTACTTGTTTCAGCACAAACATATAAACACTTGACATAGTTTTAGAAAGATCACTTTGACAAGTCTGCCTTTTGAGTAATCCACGTTAGGTGAACTGGTCTGGTTTTGTTTTTTTTTTTAATTATGTGAATGAGACCACTGGAAAAATGGCTTATTTCCATTGTGCCTGGGAAATAGTGGAGTGAGCAGATTGAAATGTGGCTTCACTGAGTGCTGGTATGCAAAGAAGGTCACAAAGTCACCCGTGGGTGTTGGCCAGGATCACATCTGACACAGTCAGGTCTAAAGGCAAAGTGAAAGAGGGGAAGGGACTGGCAGGGTATCACTGGTGGAGAAAGCTTATCTCCAGCGTGCTGCCTACCCTGGCAAAGTGTAAAAAGACCAATTAGCTCTGCTTATCCTTCCCTTCCTGTTGTTCCCAGCCTGGGTGTGAGCCACTCACAACTTCTTAAGGCTTTGAGCAATGAGCTGCTTTTTCTAAGGACTGACAGGAAATCATTTAATAAGCTGGGGGGAGGGAGAAGTTTCCTGTTCTAGTTAGTCCCTATGTAATTCCTAAACTAAAAAGAGAAGCCAGTTCAGTGGGCCAGACCACCAGCCCCAGTGTCCTCATGCGTGCTCCTCTGATAGTGGAGATCTACCCAAACTGATCACTTCCCCATGAATCTCTGGACCCCTAAAAGCTGTCAATTATTTTAAAGGATGAATATGTTGAGTGTTTTCTTGCAGTTGCATGTAATGGAAGTGCTTTTAAGGCCGTGACTGTGGATTAGCTGTGTGCAGAGGGGCTGCATCAGAACCTCAGGGTCGTTTGGAGTCTCACAGACACTCAATGACAAACTAAGCTCAAGTGAAGCCTGTTCTGCAGTCCACAAAAAAGAAAATATAATGGAGATTGATGCATATTTGTCTTGTCTTACACCATTTAGTATCAATACTTAACTTCATTACTTTGGTCTGTGAATACAAGGCCTTTATTCCTTTTAATCCTCAGGACACCGATATGAGTGCCAAGAAATTAACCCCTGTTGTGAGTGCCAAGGGCTGAGCAGTGCATGCCCCAGTTCAGTTTCAGGCAGTGAAAACCTGCACAACTTCCTTGTGCTGCCTGCCAGCAGCTGGGCAGCCCTTCCAGCTCCCTGCCCTGTGCTTCACTCTGGCACCGACTGCAGCAAAGCGTCTGCACCCACACACCTTGAGAATGGGGCCAGATTTTGCTCTGCACACAGCTAAAATGCATAAGGCACTTACACTTGTCTTGCTGATGCTTTTGGTGTATTTATCTGCAGATTTGTTTTCCAGGTCTTATTCTCTACCAGTAAATTTGAAATACACTTCTGAATTCACTAAAGTGTGTGTGTGCTTGTTTAAAGTTGTGTAAAAATATCATTTTATTGATTTGAGTGGGTGAATGGGAAACATAATTTTTGTCAAAAGCCCATGGTAAATTTAAAGTGTTTAATACTTTAACAATCCTGCTGAAGAGTTGCACAGAAACTGTAGTGTATTTAAAAAAATTACTCTCTAGATAGGATTTGATATTAAAAGTGGTACTGACTAATCCTGCACTGCTAAGGGAAAGAAATATAAACTCTGCTGAATAAATAGCATTATTCAATAACTGAAGACAATCCCTTTTGACAAAGACCTGGCATTTGTTTTCTGACAGGAGTGTGTGTTTGTTTCTGGGGCAGACATCCTCTGCACAGCTGAGGAACATCTCAGAGAGCACAAGGGGGTCCTGAGGAAGGATGTGACAAAGCTCTGCAAGATGTGACATCTGGTGGATGGCCTGATTCCAGTGACCCAGGGCCCCTGTCAGGTACAGTGATGAGCTTGGTTTTATTGAGGTCTTTAACAAATTTCAGATGACTTGATTAAAATCATGCTCTATCTCTACTGGGAGTTCACTTCTTTGTGCTGCAGTGGGCAGCACAGCACATTGAGGTACTGTTTGAATTTTACTAGCTGATTATTTGACAGCACTGAAGGATTATAAATTTGTATTCTTTAAAATCTGAAAGAGAAGGTAGATAGGCCAGAGGTGCAGCATATATTGTCACATTTTGCTCTCTTTCTGCTTTCCAGGACAGGTGTGTTTATTGTTGTAGGCTTGTACATCTACATTTCTATTCTGTAATTACCAAGTTTTTAAAATTCCCCAAAATCATGACAGTTGCCTAAATCTCAGTGCATTTTACTGCTTTTTTTTTTTTTTTTTTTTTTTTTTTTTTTTTTTTTTTTTTTTTTTTTTTTTTGCATTCTTTACTTCTAACAAAGCCAAGAACCTCACCTTTAAGTGAAAGAATTGATTGTTTGCAACATAGAAATTGCAGTCCTCTGTGGCTCCAAGAGCGGAGACTTTCTTGAAAGCTCCAGAAATTGCAAAAAACAAAGAAAAAAATAGTATTTAGTGGAGTTCAGCCTGGTTTTCCTTAGTAAGACTGGAACTCTGAGGCAATCCTTGCAGTGGTGGCTGCAGTGAGCTGGCACTAGGAGTTGGAAAAGAGGGCACAGGGAAAGCAGCTGAAAAAAATCAACGTTTTTCAATTAAAAATTAATCTTTCCAAGCCTGTTTCTGTTGGGTTTTTATGCTTCCGTGTATATGCTGTTCAGGAGTTACAGACTGTGCATCCTTTATGATTTTCCCTCAGTCAGTCCAGTAAATTTTCTCCCCTGTTATTTGTTATTGCTGAGCTACTCAAGCAGGGGAATATTTGTTTGCTTGTTTTTATTTTGTTTTCTTCCTGAGATGCTCTGTGTGGAATTTCAAAACAAAGGAAAACTTTTGGAGTGAAATTTCTTTTGGCAAGGGTTGGAGTGGTTATCAAAGAGACATAATTATTCATAATGATGAGGAGGTTTCAATCTGCCAGTAGTTTGCCTGGGACACAAACATATGTGCCCATTGATTGAAATGTCTAACCTGAGCTTTTGTATCCAGGAAAAAATTGTTGATTTTTTCCTATGACAGTGTCAAAATACCTCCACCACAGATTTGAATAACCTGTGTTTTTCCACCACACTTTCCTTATTTTTTCCTGAACTAAATTCTTGTAAGATATTCTCTTCTCAATCTAAACCCACTGGCCTGCCTTCCCCCTTAACCTCCAAGGATTTAGTTTGCAAGGGGGAAGTGTTTAAAAATAATTCCAGATATGGCAGAACAGCCTGTATCCTTTCTATAGAGTAACTGACATCAGACTTCTGAGTTCACAAAATGGTCAACAAAAGATCAGCAAAAATATCTAAGGATTGTGAAGGGCAAACATTTTTTTTCCTCTTTCCTTTAAAGGGAAAAAGCGACATTTTAAGCAGGAGTAGATTTTCAGACTGTGGAAGGCTGAGTGACACACACCTTTTACTAAAACTGTTGTGATTTTAAAGCCTAACGTACTCCCCAATCTCTTAAAAGCTTCACCTCTGAGGAAGCTTGTGGCTCTGCTGTAATACCCAGTTAATAAACAATTAAGGGCCTTGTGCATGAACAGAGGTAGAGAGTAAAAGGGAAATCTCTCTTGTTTCCTTTGTGCCTGAGCTAGTGACTCTCAGGTACCCCTCGTGCTGGCTTGGGGTGAGTATTTTGCTCGTGTTAGAGCTGGGGGATGTGAGGACATGCAGCCTGAGGCTGCAGGTGGAGAACTCCCTCAGAGCAGGGAATACGTGCCTGCAGGGCAGCCCCAGTGACTGCTGTGGCTCTCGTGGCTTTTCAGTGGGGAGGGCATAAAGGAGGAGCCAAACTGGGGCACTCAAGACAAAAGCTGAGGAGGAGGTGGGGGTGTGAGCAGAAATTGCTTTAACAGAGGGAGCTCTGTGCTTTGCTCCTGTTCCAGGGCCAGGTGCCTCTGCTGAGGTGCCATTGCCACTCAGGCAGGAGCAGCAGCAGCCACTCGGTGCTGTCCTGCTCAGAGCTGCCTTGCACAATGCTCTCATTGAATTTTCTCTTTTGAAGGAAGCACATGAAGTGCTTGAGGAGAGGGCAGGAGGCAGAGGAGGGTTATTTCCTTGTGCCCAGGTGTGATGTACTCCAAAACACACTGAGTGAGGGACTCCAAAGAGCGAGGGCGTGGTCAGCACTTCCTGGCCAGGCCCTGATGCCCAGCAGGGCCTGAGGGAGGACAGCAAACATTTGCAAACCCTCAGCTGAAAGCATTCCCTTCCTGCAGTGCTCCACTCCAAGAGCTGGAAATGGACCAGTGGGGCAGATTTTCCCTGACTTAGTGTTTTCCCCACTGCGTTAAAGAAATGTTGAGAGTGGCCCTGGAGACTTTGAAGTGACTCATTTGAAAGCACCAATGGATTGTTCATAATGAAGTTATTTTTAATGTGTGCACACGGCAGTGGACACCCACCTGTTATGTTTTCTCACTCTCTCCTACCTAACAGAGCCAGAACTTCTTGAGAACTGATATCTGCTAGGATCAATATTTTACATTTCCCAAATTTCTTGGCTTACCTTTGAAACATTAAATCTTGAAATAATAACTTCTTTTTTTAAGTAGAATTTTTTTGTTCCTGGCATAGAAGATTAGACAAGGAAAATAACACACTCTTTTTCCCCAAATCACTGCCTACATTCACACGTGCATATGTACAGCCACAGCAAATCTTTCTAAACATTACGAGCATGTTATTTCCTTCTGCTGCATGTCAACAGATTTTTTTCTAGATCCTTGTCCTACTCAGGAGATAAACTCCTATACTTCTGTTAAGCATTTTCTGGGCGCTTTCTCTTTTTGTTACGGGTGCCTTGGGAAGCACCGGAGATGCTCAGGCTCACACCTCTCCCGGTACCGCAGCTCTCCGCTGTCTCCATCTCTCACCGTTTCACTGATGCCCCCTTCTGCCCTCCTGGCCTCACATCACGGGAAAATCCTTCGGCACAGGACACCAAGCGGGTTTGAGCGCTGTGCCTGTGCCGGGGAGCGTGCCCCATTCCCGTTGTGCTGCCCGCTCATCACCAGCCTTTGCCTTTTCCGCGAGTCAGAAATGCAGCCGTGGATGCATGAGGAATACATGAAGGAGGAGGTGGGAATGATTTCATCCATTAGAAATCTTTGTGTGTGTGTGACCAAAAAGCTCTAAAAAGCACATTTGGCTTTCTAGCCAAAACCCTCAGTTTTCAGTTGTGTGATCACCCATGCACTTTTAGCCAAAGTATCTCATCAGAAATTAGTTCCTCCTTACAAAAAATATTAACAGACTATCTTTGAAAAATTGGGTCTGGTCTCTGTGACTGCTCTTGCTCACTTTCCTCCCCAACAACCCCTCTAGGGTGATGCAGGAGTGCAGAATCCCTGTTCACCCTGGGAGCTGGTGCTGCCTGAGCAGGCTGCGTGCCACACTCCTGTGGCAGCCAGTGAAGTGTCCCAGCCCGGGATGCACTTGTCCATTCTTGCCAGAGGGATACAGTTACAGAGCTGAGAACATGACCCAGATCCTTGCTCTTTGCTGCTGCTGCTGCCCCTGAGGGCTCAGTTCCAGTTGGGTGCATTTCTGCAGCCCTCCCTTTGCTGGGAAAGAGTGGGAAACCAGCGACTGTCCCAGATTTAATTGGTGTGGGGATGTGACTGAGCAACTTCCTGAAGGTGTGCCTGCCCCCACAAACCTGTGCAGGAATGGATCACCTGCTGGAAGCCCTGGTGTGGGTGCTGATTGCAGGTGGCACACCAGGGATTCTTCTGGAATGGCCACTCTGGGAAATACCTGCACACAGACTGGTCCTTATCCTGTGAGACATCACCTCCCCAGGGGATTCCAGGGAGCTCCTGTTGCACAGGAAACAGAATTCCCAAAAAGGTGAATACTTCTGTAACACAGATCACAAGTGCTACTAGTGGGGGCGCTTGGGCAATTAAAAACCAAAAACTAAAAACAACCCCCCTCCCCCCCAAAAACCCCAAAAGACCAAAAAAGAAAACCAACCCAAACCAAAACAAACCAAAAAACAAAAACAAAACCAAAAAAACCAGAAACCCTTGTCAGTTCAAAATATGGATGAGAGGATATAGGCTGCTTTAATTCAGCATGGAAACGGAGGGCAGGGAATGATGTCATAGAGACAGGACACAAAACATTCCTCAATTTCAGGCATTTTAGGAAAAAAAAAAGATGTCTGTGGAGATGTTTCTGGATTTTTTCAAATGCAATGCAAAGATTGTATCACTGTTTCCCCATATCACCTGCAGGGATACAGAACCACTGTGGAAGAAGGTTTTAGTCACTATCTTTTTTTTTACAATATTAAGTGCAGTTACCAAGTGCATGGAATGATCTCTCCTCTAGGTCAAACTCTTGTTTGCGTTGCAATGACAGCTTGGCATAAAATGATTTAATGACTAAAATGAAAAATGGTGCAATATTGCAATCCTTATATCACGTACAAGTTAGGAATTAAAAAGAGAAGAACATAGAAAAAATGTATTTTTCAAAAATTCATTAAAACAACCCTCTTAGGTCCAGTTAACACTGACATTTAAATTGACCTTAGGTTTAACAAAACACCTGTGTATTTTAAGGAAAAAAAATACCAACCTAATTGAAGTAAAGCTTTTGTATCTGAAGTTTTCTCCTGTGTGCTGATATAGCTGTCCCTGAGATGGAAACTCCTGCTTCTCCCTGTAAACAGCAGTGAGAACTGGCAGGAGCAGCTCCTTCCCACCACCCTGAGTTCACGAGATGTTGACACACAGGAGTGGCAGAGAGGAAGGTGTAAACAGACAAAAATCCCAGCTGAATGAGTGGGTTTTTAATCTTCTTGCACCTGTTTCCAGGAGGGAGTGTGACACTGATAGGGTGCAGAAAGGAATGTTACAACCTGGGCAGCAGGATGTGGGTGGAGGCTCAAGTCCCAAGGGGGGAGTGGGATGGGGGAGGATGAAGCAGGAGCTTGGATCATATTTCAGACCTTGAATTTGGAAGAATTTGGTATATTAAAGACAATAATTTAAGAGAAAGAAAATAATTTAAGAAAGTTTTTAGGTATGGTGCTTACTGGGGAAGAGAGGTATTGACCTGCATAACGTGAATGCAGCAACTTTTGAAATAGCCTAATTTCCAAAAGCAATTGCTGTGAGACCACAGCACCGACTCCGCTGCGAGGATTTCACACCCAGCAGAATGTGATCTTATCTCCCAAGGTCATCGCCTGAGCACGGGTGGGGACCTAAATGGTCAGAGGTAGGATATTGAGAGTAGAAACCATCACGAGCAAGGTTTGCAGTGAGGTTGGAGGGCAGTGCAGCCTCAGCAGAGAGCTCTGCTGTGGAGGGACTGATACCCCCTTGAGGAGAGGGGAGAATGCACAGAAGGGGCTGCTGGAAGGTTTTCCAGCACCACTTTATCCATCCCTAGTACCAGGTCCCTGAAATCCTCATGGTTATACAGGGTCTAACCCAGGCTTCAGGAGAGCCTGCTTGGAGGACAAGAAGGCACTCTCAATTTCCAGCCCTCAGTGGCCTTTTCCATCCAGAGATAGAATTGCGACAAATGGCTAAAATATTCTGCTCTGCCATGTTTCTGGGGATTTGTGAACCTGCTCCTTTCCAGCACACCCTGGTTCCCATGCTGGGTATTCCCTGGCCAGTGGTGGCAGCTCCAGCTGCTGGGTTATTGCCCAGTTGCACTCAGAGTCCTTTGAAACCATGCAGAACAGAGATGAATTTCAAATGATGCTTGAAATCCTGTGTTATTGCTATAAATCCTTTCGTTTTTTCCTCTTTTGCTCTCTTCTGGGAGGACTCCTAGCAAGTTTGACAGGAGCATGGGATATTTTTGATATATGGCATCAGGTCTGCTAGTTCAGAAACCCCACACAGAAGCTTGTTTTCAGAATGAGAGAAAATAAGATTAAACAGGACAGGGAATGCTGTTATGAAGGAATGAAAATATTTTCATTACCAGAGTATTTGTATGTCAACAGCTGATAGGGAATGATGTGAGACATTCCCAAAAGGACTCGCAAAGATTTTTTCCTTGTGTAATAGACCAATTAACAGAGCCAGATTAAATGAGCAATGTCACATTGCTTCTTGCATTAAAAAAGTGTGACATTCAGTCTCTTTATCTGGTAAATATTTGCATTTTTTTATCCTTGGGACTCCAGTTATGCTTATACACTTATGCTTTCAACAGCTCTATGTTCAGAAGTAATACAGGGAAAATGGTAGCTTGTCCAACATATCTTTCAGACATATAGATACATTTCTTTTATGTAGTATAAATTTTAAGCTATTTATTAATGAGAGGCTTTTTACACTCTTGGAACACATACACATGTGAAAAGGAGAGGATATTAAACTCTGCTAACACAGAGCTTGTAATATTTTTAAGCTGACTTCATGAGTTAATAAAGAAGGAAATGAGCAAATTCAGTTCCACACTCTGTTGCCCAGCTCTCCTGGAGCAGCCCTTCAACTGACCCAAAAGAAATTATTTGGTTTACAGTTGTTTTCCAATATTAAAATGGTTAAGAGAAATTGTAGTCTTTTTCTAGAGAAAACAGCTGAATATATGGATAAAAAAATTAGTGCCAATAGAAAAAACAATCATTTGTACTGTTGCTTTGGTTTCTTAGAAGCTTTTAGATTCCATTGCAAAAGAGGCTGGATTTTTGGTGACAAGGCTCATTTTACGAGTTAATGTGGGTTTTCAGT
This sequence comes from Cettia cetti, assembly GCA_013401135.1. NCBI lineage: Eukaryota > Metazoa > Chordata > Aves > Passeriformes > Sylviidae > Cettia > Cettia cetti. Next base: position 42,666 of record VZUI01056808.1, on the reverse strand, counting down.
GGGTAGAAGAAATTGAGATAGATTTAACAAGCTTTGACACTTAATTGAATTTAGTTTCCATATACCTTTTCTATTTCCACATGCCTGGAAATTTGCACAAGTTAATTATCAGTTAATGATTCTGCTCTTTCTCAGATGAGTAATTGAAGCAGGTTATAATTGAGAATGAAATGGCTCCTTTGGAGGTGATGTGATCTGCATCTCCTGCCAGTAATGTGAATTCATTGAAAAAAGGCAGAAACTGTGGAATATTATTCCATTTCAGCATTCAAAGGACTTGCATTTCACACCACAGTGTGTCCATCCAATTCTTCACTCTGTGTTCATCCACTGATGTGTTTTTACCTCACCTTTACCTTCTTCCTCAAATCTCTTCCTTTTGCTGATTGCTCTTTCTGCATACAGAGCACAAAACCTGTTCCTCAGGTCAGAGGAACACTCGAGAGAAGAACAATTAATTCCATGAGAGATATTTATTAATAGCATTGGAATATGCTTCAGAAAATACTCAGGTCCTACTATCTGCTACATTTACACATTGCCATTCTTCCCTTAAGAACTTCCAATATTGCCTCAGGTGGGAGTTTCAGAGAGGCATAAGTAACTGCCTTTTTTGTCTTCACCCAAGTTCCAGGGGACTTTCATTCAGGGATATCCAAGAGATACTTTAGGACTAAATACAAGTTGTCTTCCTAATGTTTTTTTCAGATTTTCCTCTGAGGTTCATTGATTTATTCTCTTTTGCTAGTTCTGAGTTTGAGGATAGCTCAAATAGCTCAATAGCTGCTGACACCTTTTCCAGCAGCTGAATTCTGGTTTCTTACATCAGCAGCTCTGAAAATAGGGAGATGATGGGTACCTGCCTTCTATGTACTAAAGTCATAAAATGTGCATGCCATAGGGAAGGTTGAATTGTGTCAGAAAACACCAGTTTCCCCCTTTTTCAACTCCTCTGTAGCTACTTAAGGTGTTTACAGCACCTGTTGCATTTCTGAACCCATTTGGAAGTGCAGATTTCAGTGCATCTCTGTGTTTCTTTGAGAGGTGTGTGTGTGTATGTGTGAATGTGTGCAGGAAAGACCATTTCTCTTCTACTCTTCTTAAAATATTTTTATTTGCTATTTATAGACAGCACCTCTTTAGAGCAAAGCTGAAATAATAAAAATACAAGCATTGTTCCTCACCCACTCAAAAAAATCCCAGAATGTGAAGGTTTTTCCCTGGAAAGGAGTCCAGCCCCATGGATATTCCTCCTGCAGGAAGAAAAAGGAGCAGGTGCCAAGTTAAATAGGGTCCTGCTTTCCATCCAGAGGGATGAATGTGAAGATAAAGAAGTTAAAACAGTGCCTAATGTTGATTAGCTGATAGTCACGTTTGAAATAGGCACTTCCCAGCCCTGGATATTGCTGGGGTCGCTTGGAAGAGGAATGACTGCAGGGATTTCACTCAGGGTGGGGATCCACAGGCAAAAAATGCAGTGAATAGCTCATACACTATTGCACCCGCTGCAGAGAAGCCTTCACCTCTTGTTGGAGTTTTTTGGCATCTAGAAGAGCTTATCTTCGAGCAACATGCAGAGTGTAAGGTGAATTGCAAAAGAGGAATGCAGACAGCTTCTCCTATCAGCACATTGTTTTGGTTAAAACTCCACTGGAGTTTTGTAAAAATGTGCTTGGGGAAAGGGAAACAAGACAAAGTCAGCCTGTCCTCTGCGTGTGCTTAGTTAATCAAACAGGCTGATTGGGAAATTAACACTTCTCGACTTAGGAAAGAATTGCTGTTTTATTTTTCAGATGCCTTCAAATGCTATATCCAGCTGTGTGAATAACAACCATGCACAAAAATAAGCTCTTGCCCCTCTGGCTGTAAATGCAAAGGTGGGGGCCCAGGAGCCTGCATTGTCAGCACTGGCACGGCAGGTTTCCTTTGAGAAAGAAATATTTTTAGGCTTGACTTCTTGTGAGTGACTGTGGATCTTGCAGCACTCTGGATGTTGGCAACAGCAAAATTCTCAGCAAATCACCTTTCTATGATATTTTCTGCTTTATTTTAGAATTATCTGATAACTTCCATCAATATTAGCTGTTCTTTTGTGACTTCTACAAAACCACCCCTTAGGAAGTGCCTGCTTGCAAGGCTGGATGTCCTGTACTTCCCTCTCCCGAGCACACCAGCGTGACTCTTACAGCACCCTTGATGCACAGGTCCTCCTGGGAATTTCAGATGCCTTTTTCAGCAGTTGATTAAAACGTGCTCTTGCATTTTCTAACTCATTTTTGCAGGTAATTTAGCCCCCAAAAAAAGTATGAATCTGCCTAATACGTTGGCTGTTTCACAGCACTGAGAATCACCCCTGGCTCTGCTGCCTTGATCCCTTGCCCTGCAGACACTGAACTTCTCTCCCCAAATGAAGGTGGTGTCTCTGCCCAGAACAGCTTTTGTGCGGACACCTTGAATTCTCTGTCACCAGCCTTGCCACCATTCTATCTAATCCCCTTTTCTTCCTTGCTCTTGGAACCTCCCTCTTCTGTGATAATTCCTGACCAGTTCTAGGAACACAGGAGTTTCAGTGCTTGCTGGCTGTTTCCTCAGCTGTTTTTACACCCTTTACATTCTGTGGGTTTGCATTTTATCCTTGAGAAGTAGGACTGCATTGCACTTCTCAGTGAACTGAAGCGTGGGAAGTACAGCCTCTGATTTCCAAATCATTTGAAGCTGTGTTAAAATCATTTTTGTGATAAATCTCCTCAGCTAGGCAGCTCAAGTGTTCTCTGAGCTCACCTGTGTGAGCTCAATTCAAAGAGAGTGAATTGAGGGAGGTATGCAAGGTTTTGGGGGTATTAAAAAGAATTTTAATGTAAAATAAGCAAAATAGCAGAAGGCAGCTGTGCTGGGGAGCAGGGGCTGTAAATCTTTGCACTGTTTCTGTGGTGTGGAAACGGATGAACACTCGCGAGTGCTTTGAATAAGGGGTGCTGTGGAGAAGCAGGCTGTCTATCCCCAGAACTATCCCTGCTGGGCTCTGTCCACAGCTCAGCCGTGCAGGATCTGTGTCCCCATCTGCCCGAGCATCCCGGAGCAGGGACGGCTGGAGCAGGCGAAGGAAGGCTGGAGCAGGCTCCCAGCGCAGCAGAGATGCTCTGCGGGCTCCATGCCTTTAAGGAGCTGCTGGAGCCAGCGAGGGATGTGCTGTGAGTCAGCCTGGAACTCCGCGTTCTCTCCGGGACAACCTTCGGGAGGGGGCGGCCGCAGCATCTGCGCGGCTCCGGGGAGAAGGTCACTGCAGCAAGCTCTGACATCCGATCATGCTGGCAGGGAAGGGGAGGGCAGCTCTCGGCCCCGCGGCCCGCCAGAGCCGGGCTGATCTGGGCAGGTACAGGGCGATTGTATCTCAGCAATACCGAGCAGCATCACGGTCCTTAACAAGACGAGATTTGCAAATTCCTTGTCAGCAAATGCCTTTAGGAAGTGTGCAGCAGGAAATAAAGAAAGTAGTCCCTGTCTCCAACTCCACAGCCATTTCTCTGCTGCCCGAAGACCTTTCTTATACCCTATGCAGTTGAGAGACATTTCCTGAGTGCAAAAGCTGCTCGGGGACTGATGCACTCGTGTGTCTGAAGCAGCAGGAAAATAGAGCTTGCTGTGGCACTCTGTAGGAGCACATTAAATGTGCAGCTGTGAAATCTGGCCAGAGGAGAAAGCTAAAGATGTAAGTAAATGATAGAAAGAAAACTCATAAATGCTCTACATTTCATAAATGTATTATTCCGTGTTAAATCTGGCTTAGACAGAAATGGAATGATCAGCAATGGAGTAGTTATTTCCTAGGAGCTGATTTTCATGTCATTTCATACATGCAAATACATAACTCTCTCCTACCCCATCGTGTATTTTTTCCTGAAAATATATTGTGTGCCAGGTGAATATTAATTAATTTATTTCTCTTTATTGTTGGCAAAGTAAATATATGCAGCTTACCAAAGCACTTGAAAAAACCAAATGTTGAATAGAGGCAAGATTTGATTAGTCATTTGCACTTTAATTATTCAGATTTTCAGAGTTTGATTCTACACTTATTAGAATAACTCCCAGGAAAATCTCTTTGGTCAAATATATCCCCGTGGAAATCCATCATGCTGGATTTAGTTCCTTAGTTCTTGTTCTTTTTTGTGGTTTTTGTTTTGTTTTGTTTTGTTTGGGGGTTTTTTGTTTGTTTGTTTTTGGGGGTTTTTTTTGGTTTTTTTTTTTTTTGTTGTTTTTTGGGTTTTTGTTTTTTGTTTTTTGGTTTTTTTTTTTTTTTATCTTTAGCAGATTTTTCTTTTAAGGCTGAGAATTAAGAGAAGTTTCACTGTATAAATTCAGAGGGAATCAATAAGGTTTCACCTCCCTTTTGTGGGGCTGTTAGCCAAAAAGGAAGATACCTCTAGTGTTTCACTCCAAGAAAAAAAAAAAAAAAAGAATTGTCTATTCAGCCCTGGTTTGAGCTATCTGATAGGGAGCTGGAATTTATCATTAAAAAAGCCTTGCAGTTGAACTTCAGCTCTTCACAATGAACTAATCTTGGAGTGTCTCTATGCAGGGCCAGATCAGCTTCCTTCGTGTCAGTAATCAACAGCAAATAATTGGGGGAGTTAACTGGCAAAAGAAAAAATCCTGAGATGAGCAATCGCTTTGTTCAGACTTTCTCTGATTTCCCTACTTTTGTGTCCCTGGTTTTGCCCTTTCTCTCACATTACAGGGTCTAATTAAGTGAACCTATTAATTACCTGGACAGCTCTGCTGATTTTGCATTAATTGATTTTTTTGGTGGTTTTTAATGTTTTGGTCAACATTAGACCTACAACAACAGCTCTCATGATTTTTTTGTTCAGTCTCTATGAAGCTTCTCTCTTTTTAGGAGGTAAATGGGTTCAGTACAGGCAAGAGGAAGAATACATTGTCCCTCCTGGTAATAAACTCCCCTAATGCATGCCCTGCCTGGTGGTTATGCTGCTCCAGAAGAGCAGCATAACCACCATGTTCCTCTTTCCAGGAACATGTAAGTCCTTGGGATAAACTGGAAAGACAATGAACACAGAGGCTGTGTCAATGAAAAGTCATAATTCATGTAAAAATGCAGACAGTCTAAAAAAGAATAAGTGGATCAGCACAATAGTGGCAAATCCTTCTTATTCAACTGCTTTGACAAGGGGAAACTTTCTAAAATACTAAAAGACTTAGCTGGCCTATTCATATCAAATAAATCCAGCATCCCTCCAGCAAATCTCATTTCTTCATCATCCTGTGAATAACCTGAGTTAGAACAGCTGGATAAGGAACAACTCTGAATTGCAGATGCTGCAATGCTGATTATATTTTATTAAGCTGAAATGAGAGACATAGCTAACTCTCCCAGGGAGTTCAGGAGTTTCCACCCTCCTAGTAATTGCATACTGTACAGGAAATGGAGGTTAAAAAAAATTACAGAAGTCACTCAGGCTATCTCTAATAGCGTCAATGCCTTGAAAAAAGTTTTCATCTCAGAAATCCTCTGGAAGAAAGAATCAGGAAAGCCTTTTTGGTAGTTCTTGGTATTTGTCAGGACAAAAGCTCCTGAGCCGTAATGCAGCACCCCAGCCCAGTGCGGACTGACATCTGCATTTCACACTGAGCTCTCCAGGCCTCTCCCTGCCCAAAGTACCTGCACAGACGTGTTGCTTTCTACTCTTGTCACCACTGCTTTCCCCTATGGGCAGCACCTCCTAAAAAGGGTGATATCTGCTACTCCTGCAAAGCAGAACTGAAAGTATTTAATGTTGTTAATCCCACACACAGGCAGACAAGAGCATTATCAGCATGCAGCTTTCATCCCACCAAGGTGATGCAAGATAAAAACTCAGCACTGGCCTGCAACTGGAGCTCCAGGTTGCTCTTGCCCACAGCACCCCCCCCCCCCCCCCCCCCCCCCCCCCCCCTTTTCTGGGTGTACAGCTGTGCTCCAAGCTTCCCTACAGCCACCTGGGCTCAAACTGCATCTTAAAGGGAGAGCAATGCTTTTCCTCCTCCTTCCTCTCCTTTCCTAATGAATACTATTTAAAAAAAAAAATCCAAGTCTGTGCTGTTAGCTCTTGAGAATAAGGTTGTTTTGGCAGTTGCAAGTCATGACAGTCGCTATAAAAGGGAAGCTTTATACTCAGATTATGCTTTGTGAGGTAATTCTCTAAAAAACTTGGAGTTCTGGGAGTGTTTCATCCACAGCAGTGCCAGAATGATCAGTTTCCTCTCTCGAGTGGACAGAGAGAGAGGATTATCTGGGAAGCAGAACAGTTAATTTTTTGTTTTCTTCAGTGACTGAGTCATTAACAGGTGGATGGTCAAGGACCAGAAGATTCTGTACCGTGTTCTTATTTCTTCTAACTGCCTATAATCTACTTTCAATTGGCCATTAGCTCCATGTACCTTAAAGGAGGCATTGTGTACCCCTCAAAGGGAAGGAAATATTTGCTTGCAATTTATAGAAAAGATGCTTTAAATACAGGCTTGACTTAGCCTGTCCAAATTCAGAAAGCTGAGGCTCTTCAAGGTCTGATAGATGGGGTGTACCTGTTGGATTGTGCTGGAATTGCTTCATGATTCTGTAGAAATTAAACCCTTCATTCAGCAGTTACCTGGATTTCTTTATGTGTGTCAGAACCTTCACAATCTGTCAGTCAAAAAGGAGGTGGGGGATTTTTGTGCATTTCATATGCTCTGCTTTTGTTGTCCTTCTCTTCCTCCTGAGCCAGTAGAAGATTACAGCCTGTACAGAATAAACACGAGGTTCCAAGTCTTCCATTAAAATCGCCATATTTGAGTTTAAACCATCACAAGTGCAAAAATCTTGTGGCAGAGGAAAAATAAAGATCTAAGTTGTGACATGAACCTTATTGTACTTCCTGTGAGGCTCCATCAGTAAATTAGTTACACCGTAACCACCACGCTACGCACAATATTTGTTTTAGTTCTGTCTTCATTATGTCCCAGCTAAAACTGGTGCAAGATAGAAGCTCTTAGGAAAACTGAACAATGCATAATGAATAAATTAGGCACTTTAGAGTACTGGTGGGATTATATTACTATAAAAAGTACAGTAATATTAGCTCTTGTGTGATTGGAGACAAGTCAGATATCCAAGAAAACTTAATTTATTAAAAAAATAGGTGGATTTCAAATCAGCATCCTCAAATGTCCTTAAATTGATGTGAATCTGACTTAACCCTCTGTCAGTAATGTTAAAATGCTTCAATAATTATGAGAATAATTATCAGCTCTTTTTTGACTTCTTCCTTTCTGAAAATGTCTGTACAGTTAACAGCAGTATAATTTACTTGATCTAGAGGGGAATTTGATTCTATGTATGAGGTAACACAAGAAGTCAGCAAATTTGTATTAAGTTTTAATAAAAGGTCACATTTGGAGTTTGGCTGTATGATAGAATGTGTCAAATCAGGAAATACAGCCACCAACACACGTGCCCATCCAAGCTAGATAAATGGGCAAGACAGAAATACAATGGTTCTGTGCTAACACATACAGCTCTATGCAGGCTAAAAGTGAAAATGAAGGAGTTTGAAAGGCACCAGATCCACTTGGTTTATATCATGGGATCTCAAGAGATCAACTTGTATAAAAGATGACAAAACAAATGCTCAGTTTTGTAATTTTAAGAAAATAACTGAATAATTTCAAGAAAATAACCGAAGCACTTCTATTGTCATATTTGAAGCAAGATGCATAAGAAATAAAAATCCTACACTGTATTTCCATCTTACTTTTAATGAATTTATTTTTAAATTATAGGTAATAATTAGATACCAAAATGTAGCCTGTGGTTTTACATGGTTTCTCAGAACTTATTCTTTTCTTACTGCTATTTCAGCTGAAAATATTCAACAAACACTAAAAAGGCATTAAATTTATATCACCGCTTCAGTGAAGGCTCTCTGTCAGTAAGTATCAACTGGCTCATTTAAGAACTTGGAGTCTTTATGCTTCTTTGACATGCAGCCAACAACCAAATTCCCTGGCTCTTGTGTCCTCTTGGAGTGCTACAAAAGGCTAAGAGCACATTAAGTGGAAAAGAACTTGCAGAATGCTACAAGGACAGGCCGCTGTCACATATCTGACAAATCCTCCTCCATACAATGAGTCACATCTGATGGAGAGAAATAGGCTGAACACATCAAAATCTTCTGTTGCACTGATACAGTTCAAGTATTTAAGATCATGTAACAAAAGTAGAAACACAAAGTTGTGGGTTGGGACCTGCTGATTCTCGTGTGAGCCAGATGTTTGCTGGCCCTGCCTGAGTGTGTGATCCTGGCGTGCGTGGAGCAGAGGAAATGGGTGACATCAGTGAAAACCTTGCCTGGAGTGGGCTGCTCACTATCTTTCCCATCTGAGGCTGCTCATCCTTTCAGAAAAGCTGGTGGGAGCTGATGGTTTGCCCTGAGAGCAGGATCTGGAACCGGCCCAAGCTGTGTGAGGAGCAGTTGTCCTTCTCTTCCTCCTGAGCCAGCGGAAGATTGCAGCCTGTGCAGGCCATGACCCTGAGACCGTGGCCCTTGGCTATCCCCCATCCCTGCCCGTGCAGGATGCTCCTGCTGACAGATGATTTACAGGACAGGGGTGCTGCAGGCAGGGAGAGCAGTGTGGGAGTTCCCTGCCAGGTAGGAAGAGCTCAGCGCTGCAGGGAGCGAAGGCATGCAGAGCTGTAACTGCAGATGGTTGTGGTGGGATCTGCCAGGCATGGTGGGTGTCAGCAGATTCCAGAGTGTCCTCACCCCTGAGAGTTTTACCCCGCACAGACTGACTGCAGGTGTGGGTGCAGGGTGATATCCAGCTTCACCCCCAGAGGCATCCTTCTCATCCTCAGAGCTTCAGCAGCAGAGAAGGACTTTTCTACACCCAGGCAGCACAGAGAAGTTAGCCAGTGTTCAGTTCAGAAAGGTTGTGAGTTGTGCTGGAAGACAAGGCAGAGATTAGTGCACTGTTTCTGAGACAGGGCAAACATTTGGATGGACAAGGAGATCAGAAATAATAATGAGATGAATGTGCAAGGCAAGGTGTGCTACAACCAGTGATATGTGCAGAGATGTTAAGATCAAGGGGAATAAGGAAGGAGAAAACTGAATTTAGAATTCTTAGCCCTCCTAGTCCAAAACCAGGAGCAGCTGAACAAAGAGACTGACAGGACCTTGAGGAAGTCAGGCATTGGCGCAAGGATCTTGATTCACACCATCTCTGTGCTGCTTGGTTTTATTTGCTCCATGTTGTGTTCTGCTCAGTGAAGTCTTTTGCTCTGCCTAAAATTCTTGGTCAAATTTGTGATTTTGTTTGTGAAAGATGCTCCATGCCTTGGATGGTTCTCTCTGCCCTGACTGCTTGTTCCAGGCTGTCCTATCTGAGATGGGCCCGAGGAACATGTTACATTCAGGATATGAATCAACCATGGTGTACACAGGGACATGGGAAGGTTTTCAGGTAAGTTTCTTACTCTTCATAAAATTCCACCTGCTCTTGTGTCTGTTGCTGCTCCCTGAGCTGGTGGCTTTTGTGGAACCCATTATTTCAAAGTACTGTTATTGCTTAGTGATAGCCACAGCCTCTCACTGCGTGGATAAAATCAAGACATTTTTCACTTTGTGGATCACTTCACAATTTGAATCACTGAGTTTCATTTGCCATTTTATGACAGATTTTAATATTGTCATGTAATTCCCCATATCTGACTTTAGTTTTTACTTCACTGAAAACTGCATATCATGAGGAAGCCTCACCTCAGTCTCCACTTCTCTAAGACCCTCACAAACACATTGGACACCACAAGCTCCAGTGTAGATTCTTGTGGAACTCCACAGTTTCCCGTGGCAAAGGACTCCTACCCTGTTTATTAGGAAGTTATTTATGAATGTGAACACCTACTATGTTTTTTATCCCATTTGAACTTAAAGCTCAGAGAGAGAAAAAATTATCATGAGCTCTTTGGGGATCTAAGTAAGGTATACCACTAAGATGCCTGTATCTGTGTTTGTTTATCTTTTCAGAGAAAATCTGCATTTCTAATATTTTGGCAGTCCATTAGCCATTCCAATCTCCTTGGTCTTGCTTGAGGTTATTTTGATAAATATGCATTTTCTGTCCCCTTGATGTGATATATTTAGATATTCCTGTTGTCTTCACAAGAATTTCTGGTTTTATTTTAATTTTTTTTAACAAGAATTAACTCTGTATGGGTGTTAGTGTTCCTGTTTGCAACATTTTGATCCAGCGCTCATAAACAGCTAAATAAATGTTTCTGCTCTTGTGTATTTTCTGACCAACTGCTATGTGAATTTTTTTGGGGGGAGGGATGTTTGGGGGTTTTATTATAATATTATTTACAGGAAAACTTGGAAACATAACTAGACTTTTAAGATGACGTTTAACTTGGGCCCTGAAAAACTGGGTGAGAAAATCATCTTGGTTAGACCTTGATTTTTTTAAATTTGATTTTTATTTGGGAAAATAAAATCTTGAAATGGATTTCTCAAAAGCCCAACACAATGAACTTATGTTAAACAAAATTATTAACTTGCATGCCAAGAAGTTGCTTCTTGAAGATAAAATGGAAGGTGAACAGACAATTTGAGCACAAGCCCTTTACTAAAAATTTGTGAGATGCAATACTTTGTTAAGAATTTATTGGCTTGAGAGAGGATCAACTGACCCACCCCCTGTGCAGGCTGTGGCTTTGTCTGACAGTGTCCCAGCAGTGCCACTGGGCAGCCCCTGGGCTGATGTGTGCCTGGGCTTCCTCCCATTTGGGGTGATTTGCTTCCCAAAGCTGGTTCCCCTTTGTTAAATTCATTCTTTGAGCTATAACCTGCACTGCCTAGATTTGTACAAAGATACTTTTCCTGAGTGAAACAGAGATAATACAATTAATGTGCTTCACTTGGGTTTAGATTTTTCTCTTCACGTTTCTCTCTTAAGGCTCTGGGGTGACACTCCCCAGTTCCTGGCTGCACTGGTGCTCTGCTGGTTTGAAGCTGATCAGGTGGCTTCTCTCTTTTTCATGGTGTTTGAGGAGAAAGGTTGATTAGTTCTTCTCTCATCTACAACCCTTTGAATGATAGAAAAGTGGTTGAGTCAGTGTAAAACCCTTTCTGCAAAGTGCCTCAGGTTGTGTGGAAGGGGACACGTTCCCCAGGAGTGACAGAACTCTGTGACAGATATCACCACGACAGAGTCTGTCCTGATGTAAGAGTTGCTTCTCCCCTCCTAGTGAATCAGTCAAATGATGGATGTGATCAAAAGATTTGAAATGTATCAGCTTGCCTATAAATCAGTCCTGACAAAAGCAGCCCTGTAGCATCCTCTGAAAGAGCAGAAATTCCTCCTTCTCCCTGGTAGTTCCGTTTTACATAACCCTAAAAAGTCCAGAAAACCTTTCAGTAAAACCACTCTAGAAACAAGAGATTCTTTTATAAAAGTGATTTCCAGAATGATTTTTAATCACAGGAGAATGGGAGAATTCAAACCCATTAATGGACCCATGATCAGCATTGCACAACTTGAGTGGGGGCTCAGTTAAGTCTCCTCACAAACTAACCCAAAATAACAACATTTCAAAAGATTTTGGGGAAGAATCCCTTTTCAGATAATTAATTCAAAGTAGTTTTTTAAAAAAATCCTTTTCTTCAGAAGTGCCATCCCATCCCCCTCCAGAAAGGCACAGTCTGACATCTGCTACTGCTGCTGCTCTGCCTGTTATTATTTGTTTTAGAGCCTCTGCCCATTCTTTTGCTTCTACAGCTGCTGCTGGTGTTTCCTCTTGGTGCTTCCTGCCTGCCTGGCCTGAATTCCATCTGACACCCTCTTGGCCCTCTGGCTTTCTGCCCTCTGGCTGGTTAAGAGCTGGCATCCAGTTGACTGCAGAGATTATTTCTGCAGTAGGAACATGAAATAATATTTGGGTTTCATTTTCTTTTGAGAAGCTCTTCAAGACCCTTTCATGAAGGTAATCCATTATTTTTTCACGCTGACCCTTTGATCTGAGGAGGATCTTGTACCCGTGTGAGAATTGCCAGTGCCTGGAAGGTCTGCAGGGAAACTGGGGGTCAATTTCCTGCTGCAGAAACCCTGAGGAGATGGCTTGGGAGGGAAAGGGGGTGGCATTGGCACTTTTGTTTTTCTGTTCAGCAAGACAACTGTACAGCCTTGCCCTGGCAGCATCCCTGATATCTCTGCTTTCTGTAGACACTTCCCAGCAGAGGGGAGAAAAAATACAAGGAGGAATTCAGACTGCGCCCTCTCTCTTGTTCTTTCACCTGGGTGAAAGCCCAGAGAAGGAAGGATTGGTTCATGGTGAGTCCTCCTTCCCAGTGCCCTGGGAGTGCTTCCTTCAGCCTTCGGGAGAACAGGGAGTGCCTGTCTGGGCCCTTTCATCAACAAAGATAATAGCTAAGAACTAGAGAAGAGGCAAATAACTGAAATTGCAGAATCTTCTCCTTTGTCACCTTAAATTTCCCACATTTAATGAACTTCATAATACAGTGCTGAATTTAACCATATTAAGGACGACATGCCCAAGGTGTTTTGGCTTCTGAGGACTGAAAGATGAGAACCTGGCCTCTGAAAGATGAGAGATTTGAAAGAGTTCACAGCTTATGGCAACAGCTTATAAGCAACATCACCATATGGCTTATTGATATGAGGTTTTTCTGGTTTTATTAGATCACCTAGGAAATATTCCTGTCTTCTGTACTGGCACTGGTCCCTGCCAATGTCCTGAAGGGTGGGGAATGTGCTGACCTGATTGTTTGGAAAAGACAACTTTTTTTCCCTGTCCTGAAGTTACCAGCTGTATTCTATAAATGGCCAAAATAGACTTCTGGTTTAATATTATCTTTTCAGCTGTGAAATAGCACCTATCCCATGTAGATTTTTTAAAAAATTGGGATCAAAATAAATCCTTACTTAGCTACACTGTGAGTAGCCTGATGCTGGCATGTGCACAGAGTGGCTGAAGTGAAGCATTACAGCTACAATCTGATGTTCCCACTCGCCTGTCATCTAGATATGGAGCATTTTTTTGTACTGGAAAAGTCTAAGATGCTATCCTAGGAGATAATATTGTGCAGGCTAGTAATCACTTTTTTATGGATGAAAGTATTTCCAGAACTGGTGTTCCAGAACCACGTCCAGTACAGAGACTACCAGGGAAAGGTTCATCTGCAATGAGCACAAGGAATGACATGATAATGGATGCATGAAGCTGTGCTCCACCAAGTAATGGCCAAGGACGTGTCTTCTAACCCAGAAACCCTGAAGACTCAGCAAGTACATGGGAATACCAGGAAATTAAAAGGAAAAAAAGTTGTGATCACCTCCCTTTCTCCTGAAGTTAGTTAGCTAGCTCTGTTGAAGGAGCTGAGTGCAAGAAGAGACAAGGATGTGAAATCCCAGGTTCTGTAAAGAAACAGTTTCCAGGTGGAGGGATCAGCCTGCTCAGAGGCACAAGGTTTGTTTCTTGCAGCTGGCCTTGAATGATTACTTGTCAATGTTTTGCTGGCATGCTGCCCTCACCAGTTAAGCAGCACCTAAAACATTCTCAGGGCAAGGAAACTAATAAATGTGGAAAAATAAGCTTGAATTTATGAGACAAAAATCTGTAACCTTTAAAGCATTTCATCTTCATGTAATTTTGTGTCAGTACAACGTAGCAGGGAAAAGCAAGAATAATCTTCTGCCAAAGAAAGCTAATTTTTAAGAGAACTGAGCTGCTGAGCACTGTCATGCCTCATACTCCTTAAATCTGTATTTGCTATACTCAGATTTCTATCAAAATGTAATACAAATACTACCAAGAAAATCTCCAGCTTTTAAAAATGTTGAGTAAAAGCCTGAAAACACAGGACATGGGTTACAGTGCTCTGCAGTCCTGCAGAGAGACTTGTGGTGAATTTCCACCACAACATTCCTTGGTGATTCCTGCTCCTCCACTTGGAGTGTTCTGGGCACTGCCAGAGGCTTCAGAGCTGGGTGCTACACAGGAAATTCTATTCCCTCTCCCAAAAAAGCAAGAACGTGTACAGGAGGGGTTAATTTTGCCTTCTTAGTTCATTCTTAGATGGTATCTTGGGAGTGTGCTTGACAATCTTAACTTGACACCTGTATATATATATTTATTTTTATTGGAACATAGAATTATGGTGGATTTTAAGTGAATCCGTTTGGTTTGTAAAATGAGATTTTGTTTACATTGGTTCTTCTGGTTTGTTTTCAAAATGTTGTTACAGTGAGCTCTTAAATATTTTAATTAGCAGCACATTAAAAAATACTGTTTTCAGGGAATTAAGTCATTTAGAACTAGTTAAGGCCCTCCTGTATCACTTTAACCTGAATCTAGGCTGCTAATCCTTTGAATAACAAAAACACTGAATTTCCCTCCCTGGTTGCAGACTCAGGCAGATGCTCAACACTAAAGTGCACCTTGAATGTCACTTAAGGGAAGAAAATTAGAAAATTGAAATTTTTTTAATATATCTCTAAAACATAAATTAATTCAGCTGGTCTCTGTTGTGTACTCTAGTGGAAATGTTGGAAATTCCTGGGGTATCTGCTTCTGTTTCATGTGATATTTCTGGTGATTTCCAATAAAACACTGTCAGAATGTTCCTTCAAGCTGAAAAATGCTTTTGGTTTTCCCATACTTATAAACATTTGAGTCCCTTGATATCATTTCATGGCTTTTAATTTCATGTATTAAAAAAAAATAATTTTCCACAGCCATTAGGTCACTTCTCATTGCTTTTATTGAACATTTGTCAGATCTTTGGGGGCCACACAAGTACCTCAAGCTGTAAAGTGCATCGTCTACAGCAATGTCTGTAGGTGTGGCCATTCAGAAACCTAAGCATACAAAACATAAATATGTACATTGTCCAAGCAGTGGGGCTTTGGTCTGGCCACATCAGTGCTGCCTTCCCTTGGATGGGGCTAGGATCTTCCTCCCGTTTTCCCTTCTCCAGGGTTCCCCCTCGTCGTTCTCCCTGATGTCAGTGAAGGTTTTGACCCTCCACCAAAACCAGTGCTATTTTTCCTTGGGTTTGGGGGTTTTTTTGCTGTGTGTGCTGAAAGCCAAGGCATTGAGCATCAGCTGCTGGTCCCTCCCAGCCCAGACTTTTCTTGTGGCTGTGAGGTTTCAGCTCTGTGCTGCTGCTGCTCCCTCTGCAGTCCCAATGCCAGCGGGATTTTCCCTCCTGGATAAAGAGCACAGCATCAGAGCCCACAGCTTCACACAGCTCCATTATCCCCTGATGCAATTCCAAACTGCCCTGCTTATTTTTAGGCCTCTCCCCAGGATTTCGTGGGAGAGCTATGGCCTTGCTGAATAACCTCCCCTGTCTGCTCTGCTCAGCCACAAGTGGCCTTCTCTCTGACCCTGTTGCTTCTGCCACCTGGAGCAGCTTTCCTGTGTCTTGCTGCCTTTCTGACTCACCACCTGCATTTCGTGTGAAAGCCTAGAATTTTAACCTTGCCTTGGAGCAATCTGCAGCAGCTTAAGGAAAACAGCCTCTGGCTGTTACCCAAAGAGGGTTCAATAATTATTTCTCTAACCCTCATAAAGTAAAAAGGTTGGCCACCAAAAACAAATAGGTGGAGGACCCCACACATATTATCTATATTGGCTGGGTTTTTATCAAAGAGGTAACAGGAATAAAATAAAATCTTGACAATTACCTCTGCTGCCTGGAAAATACAAAAAATAAAAAATGTTTATCCGTGCAAATAAAACAGATTGGTACGCTGATTTGTGTGTGTGTGTGTGTGTGTGTGTGTGTGTGTGTGTGTGTGTGTGTGTGTGTGTGTGTTTGTAGTATTCCCATCAACACCTGGTTCTTAAGAATAATTTCAGAAGAGGTATCTGTTAAGCAGTAGTAAGGACAGAGTGTACTGTTCAAGTAGAAATAAGGTTAAATGCCCATCAAGAACAGGATGATTGGAAGAACTGATTCAAAGCAAGCTCACAATTCTCTGCTGCTGAGACCAGCCCTGCTTTGAAGCCTCTGCCCTGGGCTGGTGAAACTCTCTCCAGGGCATCCCCACAGGGATGGATGCACTTTAGTTCTTACAGGAGGTGTTTTCCATCCAGTGTTCTGCAGCAGGGACAGGCAGCAAAGGCAGCACCAGAGAGATTTTGTTTCAGGTCTCAGCAGAGTAAAAGGAAGTTTGATTAAAATTAATGTGGCAGGCAAAAAGTATTTGGGAACCGCTTTCTACCAAAGCCCTTGCTAGAGCACCGAGAAGCAGAGCAGGGAGGGAGATCACAAAGTCATCCTCAGTGTTTGATTCCAGCATTATTTTTTCTGACTGCTCACTGTTTTTTGCTCTCTTTCTAAAGTTCTTAAGGGCCCATTTGCCTGGCAACCTCATATATTTGCCTCACTGCTGCTTGTGGCTTTGCTGGTGAATGCTCATGCCAGCCAGCCTGAAGCACCTTCCTCCTTGTGACCAGGAAAGGCAGCACCCTGCTTCCAATTAGCAAGGCAAGGAAGTTGGCTGCAGGAGCCTCTGGAGCTCAGTTATTTGTGTTTGGTGCCTACTGTCCCTAGCCAAGCTCAAGAGATTGCTGTGCTTGGAACCAGATACACAGATCTTGTCTTCATTAGGGAAAAGGTGGTTTAGATGTCTCGCTAAAGGGATTCAAAAGACTTGAGCTTAATACAAATCAGTTGCTGTTTTTAAAAGGGGTTGTTAACTTTGAATAGCTAAAATAGATTAAAACAGCTGCTGTCTTTGGGAAGGCTGTAGCAATGGCTAAAATCAGGAAATGGCCATGGTGTGGCTCAGCCAGAAATTGCCAGGCAGACTCTCCAGGCAGGTCAGGTGAACTCTTGTTTCTGCTGCTGGGGCCAGCCAGGGTTTCCTTTTCACACATGGACAACTGCTTTGTGTGAGCACCCAGGGGTGCCTGCCTCACCTGGCAGGGTACCTTGTTGTATAAAAAACAACAAATTGGGGAAATAGGACTTGTACCTTTGAGCAGGTTCCTTATTTCTCTACAAGTCTTTGTTGCTCTTTGCCCTGTGTGAGTGCACAATGGGTAGGAAAATCCTTCACGAGGGCTGGCACAGCCCCAGTTTTCCTTTTAGGCCGTGGAAACTGTGTTGTACTAAAATTTTACATGAGGAGGAAAAATTGTCAACTGTTAGATGAGGGAAGAAAGTCACTGTCAATTTGAGTGATAAAATGATGTTTGCCCATAGTAATGAAGTTTTTTCTGTTACAGACTGGGCAGCTTTGTCCGGATTATATTTCAGTGTCATTCAAATTCTGGTTCTCTTCCTTTTCTCTCAGTACTGTGAGCATTGCAACTGCTGATGTGAATGGTTGTTCCTATTCCATTATATTTTTTCTGTTATTAACCCTGATAAATGCCAGTCTAACCTTCTAACTAACCCTAACAGGGATAAAAGTCCTTAACCTCTCCTTAGAGTTTTCTTCAGCTACTTCGGTTACTTCTTCTCTGAATTAGAATTACTTACACACTGCTATTGTATTTAAATATAGCATTTGCATCTCTGTGGGTAAATGCTAGTTTGGTTCTAATTATTGCATTGGAAGCCTGAGGCTAGAGTGAGGTTATTGCTTCAATAATATATTAAAGGAAGGAGGCCATTTGGCTGGTTTTGTTAAAAATCCTGGGGCAATCAGTTGTGTAAAACCACGGAAGGCTCATACAAATGACACCTGTATAAGCTCCAGGAAGAATGTTCATCTCAGTTCATGCTAGAAAAACCCCAGCTTGAGAGTCATTAATGAGGCAGGAGAGCTGCAGAAAAATTCCTTCCTGCACCTCTAGTAAGAGATTCAGGAATAGCTGAAGCAGCTAAGAAATATCACTCATCACTGCTCCAAAATCTAAGGAGAGTGGGGTTGGGGGGTGCAGCTAAGAGGCTCTTGGAAACTTTTGAAATTGTTTTCATGCTTTAATGGTTATATTTAACCTTCATTAAATGTTCAAGTAAGTGAATATTTTGGTTCATCAAGTGGGGTTCAGATTGCAGTACAGACCACCACTCATTTCTGCTTTAATCTTTGCACTTATGGGAAATATTTGCCAAGTTTAGACATTATTTAATCTTTCTTTCCAGCCTCTTGAATTAAAACCAGCAATAAAACAAACAAACAAAAAAACCTTTTTAAAAGTCCTACTTACATCTGATACAACCCAAATCTTTGTTAATATTAGCTTTTCTGAATATCTAGGAACTCATCATTCTCTGTTTCCTTAGCTTGGGTACTGTGTGCTGGGAATATTCCCAGCCTGTTCCTGGATCTCAGGGATGGCTGGCATGGGCAGCAGGTTCCTGCAAACCCACCAAGGGCTTTGTCACACAGCTCCTGGCATTTCCTTGGGGGAACCTGAAGTGCAGCTGCTCCCAGGCTTCCCTCCAGGGCCCTTCCTGGGCTGAAGGTTCTGACCAGGCTGTCCAGGCAGGATTTGGGAAAGGTACGTGTGGAGGTTTGATTCCCCAGCATTTTATTTTCCAGACCAGCCCTACCTGCTGGACTAAGATCTGGTGGTGTGAACTCGCAAAGTCAGACAGATTAAAGGAGCACTGAAATCCTTTTTAAACTGGCCAGAGCCGCTCCAGAGACCTTGCTGGTGTTTCCATCCTGCCGGAGACTGAGAGCTGTGGGGCTCTATCTCACAGCAAACGACAGACCCGTGATTCCTGCCCGGAGGCAGCTGCAATCCAGGGCTCCAGCGCTGTGATGGGGCTGCTGGGATGGCCACGGGCTCTCGGAGGCTCTGCGCTGGTCGTGCCCCGGGAGCGCTCCCATTCGGAGACCGGCGCTGCGGGATGCTGCAGCCAGGCTGCTCAGGGGGCTGCTGCTGACCCGCCACGGGCTGGGGACACTCGGTGGCTCTAGACCCTAGCTGTGAGTGCCTGGAAATAACCTCAAAGCCTCGATTCCAGAGTAACACGACACTCTGCAAAGTTTCCTTTCAGCAGCAGAGCTGGGATGTGCCCAGTGCAGGCACCAGGGCTGGGCTGGCTGCAGCAGGAGCGAGCACGCTCTGGCAAATGCTTCCCGTGTTGGAAGCAGCATTCTGCTCATTCTTCTGCCTGCTCACATTCCTGCCCTGCTCTAAGGTGAAGACAGTCCGTACTGACGGAGTAGAAGTGCGGGTGAGGTTATTTTGGCCCGCGTTATTTAGGAAGTCAGGCTGCCTGTTACAGGATCACCTTACAGTCTGCAGAAAATAAACTGCTGGGGCTGGCCCTGCTCCCATCGGCTGCAGGAGGGGGTGCAGCCCTTGCAGAGAGCTGTCACCCTCCTGGTACCCCAGCGCCCCTCTGCTGTGCCCCGGCAGGCTCAGGGCTCTGCTTAGGGGAGGGGACACTGCCCTGGCACAGTGTCACACTCAGATTTTGTGTCAGAGCTGGAGCAGAGCCTCTGAGGGGAGTGGGACTCAGGGACACGGGGACAGTGTGGGGAAGCACCCGGCAGCCAGGGACACGAGGACTTTGCTTTTATTTCCAAACCTTTGCTTTCTGAGCTGTCCCTGCAGCTGGCTAATTTTTCATTCAAAAGAACAAAAGCTAATACATTAAAATAAGAAGGAAAAAAACCCCAAACAAACCCCAACCTTCTCATATAGCAAATTATCCCCTATACAAACTCAATATTCAGTCTCACTTCATCTTCACTGCTTTTTCTGCACTTCTAGAGATGTCTGGGATTTCTTTCCTGCTTATGGGCAGTGCTGTAACTAGAGCTGGGTGATGCTTTGCAGCTCTGTTGTTATTCACCAGAAATGCAAGTTCTAAAATCCTTTACTAAATTCAAAGCTTCTAAGGAATAAGTGAACCTATTTTTTTAAAAAAAAAGGAAAACACAAAAACAAATTTTGTGATATTTAAACAAAGTTTACATTTTTTATTTCAAGTGACATTTTTATTTAAAAATCCAAAATGTTACTTTAAATAATTCTACAGACTGGGAAAATCAGCAAAATTTAATCAAGATTTCATTTTGGGTCAGCCAAAAGAATTTATTTAAGTCAGGGGGAAAAAAAATTAAAAATACCTCTAGAAAGAGAAATTAATTTTTAAGAGCTGAAAAAAAAGGCAAAAAATCCATTCTTAAACTTCTGGCTTAGTCAGTGAGCAAAACTTTTTTTGTTCTAGACATTGATCTCTGGAGCTAGTGAGGTGATAAATCTTTGTCCAGCTTCTGTTCAAATAACTAACACATATTTTCTATTTATTACAACTCCCAGTAATATGATAGCTCCACTTTTACATAATCCTGTTTCAGGATTTATAACACTGGAGGCAATTAATTCTAATATAATTATTAGATCTCCACCTGGAGATCACGATCAATAGCACAGACTAAAAAGGAAAGTTCTTCAGAAAGCAAGGATAGAAGGAGATTTTTTTTTTCCAAGTGCTTTCAGTAATAAATTTGACTAAAATAGAAATTCAGAGAGGAGCTACAGGATAAGCTCTGTCTTGGCAGGGGTGGGCACTGGCTGCTGCCAGGGTCCACTGACTTACAGCTCCTGACCAGCCAGGGAGGTTTCGGGAGATGTCTGCTGCTGCAGCGGGGACTCCAGCTGCTCCCTGGTACAAATTTCAAGCAAATAAATTGTGTGCATGAATAAATCATAACAGCATCATGTAGAGCCCTCAGCTCTGCCCACAGCCTTGCTAAGATCTGTGCAATCACTGAGCTGGTCATTGCCTAATAACTACTCTGCCTCCCCTCACATAATGCCTATTTTTGGCTTGAATTGCTAAGTTCACAAAAGCCTTAAAACTAGCTGCAGTGATCAAGTCCTGATTATAGTCTGCAGATGAATTGAGAGGTCCTGTTCCATAACCTCTGTGTGACTTTGAAATGTGCATTCCACTCCAGGCAAAGCCTAACACAATCTGTTTCCACTGAAGGCGAGCACCACTGGAAATATGATTACAATAATTGTATTATGAACATGGCATTGTCGTGATCAAGTGAAGGGCTCCAAAATGTAACTGATAAAATTGTAACCTTGACCTCCATCTCCAGCTCAAAGACTCAATCCAGTTCAAATATCCCAGTGCATTAGGCTCTTTAGCACTAAGGCCAGCCCGGCAGTTCAATCCCTGCTCCCATGAGCCACTTCACAGACAACATTCGGGTAAACAAGAGCTTGTGGGAGGGGAGAAACAGGATCCATCTTTTGATGTCGGGTTAGAGTGTAAAAAACCTGAATCTTGTGCTGTAACAGTTCCATCAGTTCCCCGGAGCCGGAGCAACAGAGAATCCGATTTGAAATTCCTGTGTAAACATGCTGGGACAAATTCATGGTTGATGTCAATGGTTGTAACTTCCTTGGGTATATTGATGTCACTGAAACCAATGAATCTGGGGCTGTTTGCACCATATGAGAATTCATCCTCTTCATAAATATTTATGCAAAAAAAAAGGAGAAAATTATAGTAATTGAAAAATATTTTAATGTGGTCTTCCAAATCATGCAGAACATAGTAGACCCCTTCTGCTTTGTTTTCTTATCCTCTGGCTTCATTCAGGTCCTAGTTTGAACTTCTCAGCTGAATATGGAAAGAAACGTGTCAATTGTGCCAGTCCTAGCATTAGTTTCAGTTTGCAGAACTGCCATTAATACAGACCCCTGCATTTATTTGGGGTTGAAAGTGTCTATTTAAATTGTGAGATCAATCGTCAAATTAGACGTGTGACTGCACACATCGTTCCAGTGTTTATTTTCTTTTCTGGCACACTTGTGGCTCTTTGGGTTTGAAGAATGTAACTCAATTGGAATGAGCCTCAGTGATAAAATGGCCATCACATAAGATGTCTTTGTGTTGTTTTGAAATGTACTATTACAAGGCATTTTAATAAACTTTGTTTTTATTTTCCTTGATTAATAACACATTTGCTCGTGAATTTTTTGGGATGTTTGATTCATGGTCTTTCCTTTCTTTTCCTTAGAAGTCCTTGGTGGCAGCAGCCTCCAGGAGGCCTTGTGGGACTATCCCATGGCGATCTGACCTGGTCCTGCTTTTGTCCAAGTAATTTTAGTCGCACTAACACTTTTGACCCCTGGTGTCATTGATAAGCTCCAGAGAACCGAGCACTGGGTCAAAAAAAGTTTTGAAAGATCTGCAGAAAAGTAAATGCTTAAAGCCATGTGATTGATATTTATTTGTTTTAATGATGAATATAGAAAATAATACTCTGTCACTTTCTCTTCTCTGCCCATTCACCCTGACAGAGAAGCTGAAGTTTATAGACAGCAGATCCATTACATGTATCAAAAGCTGCCAGTGATGTAAAGGAGAATATTCTGCTTTTACCTTCTCTGCTCAATAGCTGATATTATTACCCATTCCTCAGCTGTGTGGCTAAGAAGGAAAGATGCTGAGCATTGTACAAAGCATTAAACAACAGCAGTTGATCACTTCTGCTAATATGGTTTCACTAGAGGATACTGTCGTCTTCTTCTGATTGGCATTTGCCTCTCAGAGAATTGTTTGGCTAATGCACTGCTTAATACTTTCATTTTCTCTTTTTTTTTTTTTTTTTTTTTGGTTGAAAGTGGCTTTTATCTTTAAACTGTTTTTATAAAGCAGAAAACTGTGTTCCTTTGAACCATCCTCTGATGTCATAAGAGCTGGGAGCTGACACGAATTATGCTGTGAAAATACTGACATTTAGAGCTAGGTACCAGCATGTGCTAAAACCCAGGAACACATGATGCACTCCAGAATATTTTTTTTACCATAGTGTTATTAGTGGCAGGCTCTTTGGTCTGAACGCCTTTGATAAGTGAAATTAGCACGCTGTTTTTCCAGCCTAAGTATGGTAAATTCTTTCCCCTTTTGGGGTAAAAAAATATAAATATTGAAGAGAACCCCAAGCATTGCTATTTGCAAGGTTACAATGTTTGTTATTAGAACTGCGGAACACGTTCTGTCTTTTAGAGAAGGCAGAGTGAGGGACCCCTGAAAGGACAGGAAACATCTATATTTGCTGGCAGTGGGCCTGTATGAAACATATTGCTCCCAGTGCCATCCTGATGGCATGGTGGGGAGAGCCAGCTCAGCTATGCAGAATGAAAACACGCCAGCATATCGATATTTCACAACACAGCACGCGCCGGCCGCTCGGGATGGGAAGGGAATCAGAAGAGGCTCTTTGCAGGAAGCCAGTTCCGTGGACAGCCAAAAAAAATGAGGATGTTCCCTGGAATTAGGGCCCTAATCTTAATCCCCTCCCAGGAGGAGCAGCCCAACGCAGGAAGCACTTTGCACTGGGCTTCCTCTGGGTGCCCCAGAGGTGTCCCACAGAGAAGCCTGGTTTTAATGCTGCATTCCTCAGCACAAATAAAGCACAGCTTCACAGCCCTGCTTGTCCAAGGCTTGAAAGGAGGCTCTTATGGAACCCTCCGGCATACAAATAGTGAGGCGATAGGGAAAAGTACTGTTTCCCTAATGCCTTTTTTTTAAATACAACAGGCCTTACATGAAGACAAAGCAGATTTTTAATCTTAAATTATACAGTGCTGTGCATCCTCTAAAGAAGGCTGAATTTAACATTTATATCCATCCTCTAACTGTGCCTTGTATAAACAGTTTTGGTTTCATTAGGCAATTTTCCTGATTGTGTTAATGGATATTACCCTTCCCATGTGCATATAGAAAGCTTGGAGTTGTTTTTAATCTCCCTGTTAGTCTTGCCCAAAAAAAGAGATCCAACCAATCAAAAAGCGCCCCAGCTTTTTATTTTTTGAATCTAGTCCTTAGCTCCTGGAACTAACTAAAACAAGAGAACAAGCAATCCAATGCATTTGTAAAGGATCCCAATGAAGAATAGCAGCTTTGGCTGGGCTGAAGATGGAAGTGATTGCCCTGGCTCCACTTGTGTGTGCCCAGCCCAGGATCTGCAGGGCAGGAAGAGGGAGCAGAGCTGGGTTGCCTGAGGACAATCCTGCTGGTCCCATGGTGCAGAGCAAGGATAACCACTTCACTCACCTCAGGAGCACCGAGGGGCACTGCAGCCCCTCCAGAGCACAGGGGTGTGCACAGATTGGATCCAGCCCTGTTTGCCTGGGATAGAGGGGCAGCCTCATTGATGCCTAATTCGGGTTTACCTGGAAACAGAGGCCAGAGAAAGCTAAAAAAATAAAAGCTGATCTATTTAATGAAGGGCCTGCAGGTACATTAAGAGCAGGTGAATCTTCCCAGAGGCTACACCCAAAGTGGGCGATGGTCACGAATTTTTCAGACAGAAATAACTTTGGTCCATTTGCATATCAGGGGTGAACGCTCCAATTACAGCTTCAGGCAATGTAGACATTTACCCCCAGTTTGCTCCTCCCCATTCACTTTTGTTTATACTTTTCAGGGTCTGAGGCTGTAGTGTGCCCTTGGATTTCAGGCCCAGATGGATTTTTTTTTGTCTGACCAAAATGTGAACAGTTAACTAGAACTTTATACAGAGTTTAGAGCCTTGCACTAATGCTGTATAGGATTTGAAAAATACTAAAAGTTAAAATACTAAGGCATCATCATGGTGATGTTCTCATCTCCCGAGCCCCTGAGCAGCACTGAGGGCTGTGAGGAATGCAGATGTGGCAAAGAAAGGGCAGGGGCAGCAGCTGGAGGCAGCTGGGGCTGAGACCCTGCTCTGGTGACACCATGGGTGAGCTGCACAGCCTCTGCACCCCATGGGAGCCCTGGGGAAAGTGATGCCTCTAAACTGAGCAAATATGCAGGAAAGAAGTGGTACAGGTTATATAGTGGGGGGGGTGGGTGGGTGTAGAAATTATTATTTCAATGGTAATTGCACATCCATTATCAGTCATCTTTATCAACTGCTCTAACCACAAGTTCTCTCTGATAAAGATTTCTGCTGTTTGGAGGCAGGCCTGCATTTATAACCACAAGATAAAGTCATATATTCAAATTTGCTGCTAAAGGAGCCCTCAGAAGGAGCATTGGTGCAGAACTCTGCTCTGGTTTCTTGCCCTGCGTTGCTGCTTTACCCATCCAGAGTGGCTCTGTCCCTTGAGCTGCACTCAGAGGGAGGACACAGGAGTGCAGGGTTTGCTCACAGGAGTGCCCCCACCTCCATCCCCAACCTCCTTCCCATACCACCTCATCAGACTCCTGGTCCCTCTCATCTCCCCCAGCAGATGAACTCAGGCTGCTTGAAAGGAAATGTTAATAAAGTTTAGTTCAGGTCAAAAATGGTGTTCTGTAAGCATACTTCATTTTCTTCAGAGTCTTTAACTTTTGCCTTGATTTTTGGGGTTTTCTTTTTTGTCAAAATAAAACCACCAAATCCAGGCAGATTTACTTTAGCTTTGAACAGGGAAAGGCAATTTGTGATAGGTTTTTCCACAAATGGACTATTTGGAGGGAGGATAATTTTTTGGTTAAGTCAAAAAAAAGAAGGATGGGAATTATTAGGGGTGAAGAAGCAGTGAGACACTAAAGCAGGAAAAGGAAAGAGTATGAGAGGTATACCAAGGGTGGGATAGAGGCACTCTGGGAGACCCAAGCGTACTCCATGTGGCTCATGAGTTGGGTTGTGTTGTCTTCTACTGCTCCAAGTTCCCTAAAATAGTTATTCCAATGGGAAGGGACAATTTTCATCCTCTCCAAACCGCTCACAAAATTTTGAACAAGAATGATGCAAAAAGAAGAGTGAATGCAAGGGTGGAGGTCAGCAGAACTTGCAGAGAGGCCAAGCACAGGTGGAACAGGAGAGTGCTCCTGCTAGGGTGAGGTGGAACAGCAATATATACTGGCGGTAAAAGCCTTGTCAGGAGAAACTCATGAGAAAGATGTCAAAGTTGGGAAAATGAGGAGGCTATTAAGAGCTTTGAAAGTTAGAATTTCAAGAAAAGTGGAGCTGTTTTGCAGGAGAAGCCTATGTGTCTGCTATCCTATATTTTTTTGCAACTTTTCTCCAGAGAATTAGGAAAAGATGTGGAACTTTGTATGGGAGCTGAATTTGTGTTTAGGTGGACTTTGGGGAGTTTATGACATAACGAGAAAGATACTTGGACAAAAGCCTGAGGTTGTCAGTGGCAGCGGGGGTGCCCCAGGCTCTGTGGGTGTTGGGTTGGGGGTCCCTTGAGCTTTCCAGACCCTTCTCTGCCCAGATCAAACCTTAACTCCTCATGCACTGAGCCCTGCCAGAACAGCCAGAGCATTCCTGTGAAGCCATCCCACGGTGGTTCAGCACTGCCACTCACCCAGAGGTGCATTTCAGCTCTGCAGAGGGCTTTTACAGGGGAGATAAGGCTGGGAGCTGAAGTGCAACCTCCTGAGAGGCACAGGCAAAAACTGCTGTCAGAACCCTGCCTTCTGTGACAGGAACGCATCCCTTGTGTGTGGGGAGACCTCTGAGACCTCTGTGGGGAAGAAAAAGCAGTCAGGAACGTTGTTCTGAACGTTCTGGATCCCAGCAGGGAGAGCTGGCTGCAGCCTTGGCTCAGGGAATGGTGCCTCTGGGGAGTGGAAGCTTTTTCTTTGCAGTTTGAAAACCCATGTTGTGTAAAATTGTTTAATACTCACGATTCAATTGATTTTAAAGTGGATAATCATTACTGAGCTTTAAAAACACAGAGCTTGTTGTTGGAGCTACAGCTTTTCTTTGTTAATACTAACATTAAATATTTGTTCTGGATAAAGATAATCTAGTAATATGGGGAAACACCTGTGATTGAACTGCTGTGATAAGGATCTCTACTGTACACTTCTCCTGCCAATATTTTCACAAGCCTCACTATATTCAGGGGTAAATAAATTTCATTCATTTTCCACTCCTGTTGTCCCACAAATTTTAATCTATTAGATGCAATAGGTTGTAAAGCCTAGTCCAAAACTTGTGCTAATTTGTTTAAGGAGTTCTGTTTGACAGAAGCCCCTTTTCCCCTCCAGCACTAATTGGGTGATGATGATTGGGTCGTTTGGGGAAACACCAAAGCAGGAGAAGGCAGCTGGAGACAGTGTGTGAGGAAACCCAAACCCATGCACAGATTTATGATTTTATGAAGCTGCAGCAGTTCTCTGTCTCACTGCAATGGAAGTGTATTACTCACAGGCAGCTCCTCCCTGTTTGCTCACACAGCCCCTTCTGTGTGGCTTTCTAAAACCTGTAAGAGGGTAAATTTTTCACTTGAAAAGTGGAAAGTGAAGTGATTTGTTTCTCCCTCTGACAATAACATAGTCAAGAAAAACTAATGCTGGATACCTCTGTTAAATGCATGTAAATGTCAGATATGTCTTCATTTAGTGTTATATATTATATTTTTCAATAGGAAATATCTGATAATTTTGGCTTTTAAATGTCTTACTGATACACTATGCATAAATTTAATTATTCCAAATAGTATTTTACTCCAATTTTATTTAGGGTTTTTTTTAATACCCTCTTCAGAATGAAACAGTATTGTGGCATTGATATTTATTAAAACAAAATAAAAACTAAAAATCCAGCCTTTCACAACAGCTGTCATACATCCTTGTAAGTATTTAATTGGGCTCTTGCATGCATGAAACTCCTGCACTTCAGAACATTATTCTGAGCTGTGATTTTTGTAGATAGACTAACTTCTTTTAATATTAGTTGCTGCTAAGACCCCTGTAAACCCAGACCTTGTGAAGCCAACAGCAAATTCCTACTTGCTTTTGTGAAGCTGAGAATTCTCTTTCTTGGCAAAAAGAGAAACTTCTCTTTCAGGCATGTAAAAAGCCAGAGGGAGCCAAGTGATCTTCCAGGGTTTAATGCAAGGGAGGAGCTCTGGTCCCACCTTCACTGGCTGGAGTGTTAGGGACTGGAGGAGCTGGGTGATGGCAGGAACCTCGTTCTTAACTTCAGTCCTTAGCTGAAAGCCCCTGGCATCAGGAGCTCCCCACGTCAGGAGCTGTGTCAGTCCTTACAAAGCAATTTCTGTTCCCACAATGAGTGACATTTCAGTGCTCAGGCTGCTCAGCCCTGGTCCCAGCATGCCTGGGCAAGAGCTGTGTGCCTGAAAGAGCTCCAAACCCATCCTACAGAGAGCTGTGTGCCTGAAAGAGCTCCAAACCCACCTTACAGAGCTGCAATCCCACCTCACTGAGAGCACTCAGACTGCTCTGAGGGTTTGGGGTTACAGGGGTCTCCAGCCTTTTCTCCCTTGTGCTGTTCTGTGCTGCATTCTGAGTGGCACACAAATAGCAATATTTGCTTCCTTCTCTTCACACATCTTAACACCCACTGAACACAGCTTTGTAATGAATCCCTGGTTTGAGTAGGAGTACAGCCAGCTGCAAAGAAATCCAGTGCTGCTGTTTCCCATATTCCTCATCCCAGGTTGTATACACAGCACTGAAAGGCAGCAAATACTATTTTTGGTATAATACAAGGAACAAACAACATTTCCATAATAATTTCCTTTGCTTTTTAAAGAGCTTTTTTGACCAGGTTAAATTTATTTGAGATAAAAGAGATGTTATATTGATGTTTAACCCACAGAAACTCTTGTTTTCTTTTTGTTTGTCCTAATACTGCTTTCCATGCTCCTGTAAAATCTTTCTATAGAGCACTGAATATTCAGGAAACGTGGCACACCTTTTCTTCTGACTTCTAGTTCTGCTTACATTCTTTTTAAAAAAGTTTATCCAGCCAGAAAACATAGCCAGTTAAAGTGACTTTCTGTGTGTCAAGTTCCTCCTTCACGCACTAAACTGTGTAATAACTACACCTCTGTTAAGTGCAGGCTCTGGGACAAACCTTTTCTACTGTCATTTTTCATTCCAGGGCTGGGGTGTCTGTGTGTAGCCCTGTTCTCAAACGAGGAATAGGCAGAGGAAACCTAATATGTAGATGAAATCTAGTAATAATGTGGAGGTTCTTCTTTCTCAGCTGCTGAATTGTGCTGTAAATGCAGGGGAGTGCAGTGGCAGCACAGTATCACTGCTGAGCTGCCTGCCTTCTCCTGTGCTGTTCCCAGGGAATGTATATCTGGATTATCTCCTCCTTGAACCATTAAAAAGTAATAAACAATTAAGTTAGGAACTCACAGAAAAATCATGCATCTTTTTGAGGAGTGTTTTTTCCAGTGGGAGAAGGGGGCTAAATCCTATTTTTGATGAGGTTAAGGCCAGGTGTGGCAGAGGAAGGATGTCCCACAACACTCAGGCCAGCAGTGACAGCAGATGAAGGGCGCTGCATCTTCACTCTGTAGGGGGAAAGTGGGAAATGAGCTCACTTAGGGAGCAACACCTTCACCGTTGTTTTCTCTAGGTGGTTTTCTGTAGACATGGATAAAAGCTCCACAGAAAGGAATATAAAGTTAAAATCACATCTTGAGGGTGCTCCTGTTAGGGTGAGGTGGTACAAACCACCCAAAATTGAAGCCAGATGAGAAGCAGTGGACCTTAATCAACACAAATAATTTCTCTTTAAGCAGCTGAGAGAATAAGCCACAAGAGACTTATTTTTCTAGAAAATAAAAATTTCAGCCACAACAGAACTAGCTGATAACAGCAAATTTAGTAGAGTTCAGTAAGTGCTGAAGGATCCATACCAACAAGGCTGTTTTCCTGTAAAACTGGCTGCAGACAGCCAGGAGGAAAATGTCCATGTCATGGCAGGGCTGAGCTGCCCTGCTCCCCTTGCCCTCCATGGGCTGCAAGGGCAGGGCTCACCTTACTTTACACTCATTATTTTTATCTTTTATTATTTTATTATTACTTTTATTCTTCAGGTAACATCATTCAGTTTCACTCAAACTACTGAAAGGCCTGGAATACCTGCAAGCAGTTTCGGGTGTTAAACTGGGGTCCAAATACCTGCAAAGAACACCCTGATGTCAGAAGTTTATTGCTGCTGTACTGACATTTGCTTCAAAAAGCAGCACATTCTCAGAGATTGCTCATGGAACCCTCATGGAATGATCCTGAAACATTTGCTGAGATTAAACATTTTCTTTGTTTACTCCACAAATGACAAATTTACTTATCCAAACTCCTTTTTTTTCTGTGTTGCTGCAGCACCCATTTACATAGGAAGGCTTAAAAAAACCTCAACAAATTAAGTGAAGATGTGGATTCAAAACAAATTACTTCAGCAGGACTAAAATCCTGTGTAAGAATTCCTTTCAGATTTTGAGCACTCTAAACAGCTTGTAACTTAGTTAACCCAAAAGCTCTTGGTTGTGAATAAGTTGGGGGCTGAGGCCAATTAATTAATCCACTTTAAACACTAATTCAGTGTAATTTCCTGAGTGTGTGTCTGTAATTTCCTGAGTGTGTGTAGTTCTGAGGAATATGTGCTTCAGAAACAGAGACCAGTGAGGGTTTTACTCTCCCCTCAAAATCTAAAGGTTTTGCCGTGACTGTGTTGTTGGAGACCTGGGCTTGCTACCAACCTCCTGCATAGTCTCAGTATCCTCTTCATCCAATTTTCATTAAGCATTTCCCTAAGACAATGAAAGTTCCTTAGAAATGTTGTTTGTGAGTCTTCCCAAATATTTCAGAGCCTTTTTTTAATCTGAAGCAGTGGAATTTAGAGGAATACTGTGAGCTTTGTAGTAAATCTTCAAGGGAAAATTTTGTTGGCAGAATGGAAGGTGTTAGGGGCTGGTTCAATATAATCTGTGCTGACCTTACCTAGAATATATACTAGCAGGGTTTGGGATTGTAAATGCTGCAAACTGGGCATTGTCATGCAGCAGCCTTGCCTGCATGGTTCCTTGTCCAGTGACCGATTATAGCCTTTGAAATTCTAATTTATTCTTTTCCAGTATAGAATCTAATAGCATCACTACTTTAAAAAAATAGGAAAAAAAAAAACAAACCCGCTTGATTTGATACCAAGTATTTAATGGCAAAATCACAAATTTTTTTTTATTCCACTTAGCCATTTGGCAGTGGAAAGGCCCTACTGTGTTCTTTCTTTGAAGTCTGAAAATAATCTGGCCTAGGTTTGTTATTTGGGGAAAAGAGATTTGCCTTGTGTAACAATTATTCCCCTAATGCCGTGAGACGTTCCGGGTGCGTCGTGTTTTCCCGACACAAACATTTAGCTCATCTTTTGTTTTTGTACCAATGGCCACTCACGTGAGCCCTGTAGAATTTGGAAAGAAAAGTGCCTTCTAATAAGGGATTGCCTTCTCATCAGCCCCGCTGGTTTTCCAGAAGGTTTTTCTTGGTGTAATGCATTATAATTATATGACAGGAGAACAGTGGAGAATACGGCGTAGCATTTCCCATAGGTTTCCTATCCGAGATAAGGAAGATAAACACCCTGCCTGGCCCCTGCAGGGACAGAAGCAGCCGTGGGCAGTTTCCTGCGAGGGGCTGGAGGTGAGCTGCCTGCGGGGAGCACAAAGCGAGGAAGGGAAGCCCCCGGGCCCAGGGGTGTGTGTGTGTGCCGGCCTTCCTGAGAGCGGCCTTATCGCCCGAGGGTCCCTCCGCACTCCCGCAGCTCTCTCGGGGGGCCGGGGGAGCTGCTGTTTATTTTTCCGGAGCGCTCTCCGCGCTGGGGGAAGCAAGGCAGGCCTTTAATTGGATCTCTCCTTTGTTCCTGGATTGCTGAGCCTCCAGCGAAGCCGGGAGCACCGAGGTCTGCTTTAGGCTACGCGTGGCTTGGCTCTCAGTGACCCACCTCTGCGCCAGGCCTGACACCCCGGCCAGGGAAATATTTTGCTTAGGGATGGCTCTCCTGAAGCAGAGAGAGAATGTCTGCTTACAGGAGCAGCGAGCAGCAGAGATGCTTTCATTTTGTTCCTCTCTCTGCTGCACTTCCACGGGCTGAATTGTGCCAAAGGGGAAAGAACACCCAGGCATCCCTTTCCCAAACCAGATGGAAGCTTCTGCTGTAGCTCCCAGGAAACCTGGGTGGGTGAGAGATCTAAGAGCTTTAGAAGGGTCCAACAGGAGAGGCTGGAAATTTGCAGTAATGCTGCCAGTGTTGGTGGTTAACGAGATGTGTCAAACACGGAGGGGTGACCTCCTCCACGCCTTCAGAGCTTTGCAGTTGCCTGCATTTTTTGCTTTCCCGTCTAACTTTCTCATCTGTAACTTCTTTTTTATCATCAGACCAAGTTCTGTAATGCACTGACATCTGCTGTGTGTTTGACTAACACAGCCACTAAAGAACTGAAATAGGTCTTGCAGCCCAGGCAGGACAGGGCTTGAGAAATCAAATTTGAGAGAAAGGGGAAGGAGGCTGGGAGAACATGGTGGTTGTTATTGATCCGAGGAGGTAATAGGGAACAAGCCACCCTGCCCTTCAGAATCTTCTGTTGTAATTGTTTTATGGAAGCTGATTTCAGTCATGCAAGCTGATTTCAGTCATACAAACAGCTTTTCTATTGATGGACTATATTTACAACCATTTAGAAAAAACTGCATTAGCTCCATTTTTCCTTTCTTTTTTATCTAATCAGGATTGTGGTGATGTGGTGGCCATCATGTGGTTGGCACAGGATCCTGATAAATTACTCTTGTGCCAGTTTTCAGACACACTGAGATTGAGAGGAAGCAGTGTGGCTGAATAATGCCACTACCTGCACCATGAGCACCCAATCATTTACATTTACAAATTCTGTGAGACAGGAGCAGCCTCCACACCACAGCAAATAACTGTAGGTGCCACAGCAGGAGCTGCTGCACAACAGCATCACTTTTAAAACACTAAACCAACTTCTGAAAAGACTCTCTCAGGTTTATAGCAGCAAAACTTGCTGCTGATTGAAGGCTTCCCTGAAACATTTCCAGCACAGGTTGGTTTCTGGCAGGGATGTGGAGCACCAGAGGTGCTCCCTGGCAGTGTGGTACAGCCAAACCTCCTCTGCCTCTGCCTCTGCCTTGCTCCAACCCAGCTCCCAGCCCCAGCTCCTGCCCCAGGTGCATTTCAGCTGGACATTTCAGAGACCCAGTGCAGTACTAATCAGAAATCTTTTCTTAAACCAGTTTTAAACAAGAAACGTGCCCAAAGGAATAATGAGGCAGTTTTGATTTTTGCCAAAAATTGACAGTATTTCTAATGAAAAGCTGAAGCCAGGCTGGGATATATTTTTTTGATACATTATGCAGCAGAAAATAATCGTTTATAAAACCACACTTTTTTTCTTCAGAAAAAAAAAGTTCTATGCTGGTTTCAGGA
This sequence comes from Cettia cetti, assembly GCA_013401135.1. NCBI lineage: Eukaryota > Metazoa > Chordata > Aves > Passeriformes > Sylviidae > Cettia > Cettia cetti. The sequence goes on along the minus strand of VZUI01056808.1, from coordinate 9,477 downwards.
AAATTTAACAGTCTCTCTGAAAAGCGGGGAACCTCTTAACAAGTGTTTTTTCAAAATATATATTTACACCAGCTTCATGAATCAATGAGTTATGGAGTTATCCCTCACATTAGTCCCTCCATATAGGTATTTTTAAGGTAATAAGATTCTGAGGGAGGCAAGACACTAAGCATAGACACTTGAGCAAGGAAGGAGAGATGGCTTTTTTCCCATTTTCTATCCCAAAAGCAGCTCTAAAATCTTGGTTTATAAATGTATGCTTTACTAGAAAAACTAGGCTTTAAATGCATCATAAACTGTAGTTTCTCCTTTTCTTCATTCCCAGCAAATGTGCAAACTAGCTGCAAGGCCATGACAATGCTGGATTAACACCTCACCAACAGCAAAAAATGAAAGAGAAAAGTACCTTTTCATTATGAGTTTTAAACAGTAGGGGAAATCCTGTTCCCCTCGAGATCAAGAGGGGAATTCCTTTTCAGCTTCAAAAGAACCAAAAGGTAGCTCTTCATTACTCTGAAAGGCTGTTTAAAAGCCCGAACATTTCTATGCCTTTGCAGTCATCCCACAACCAGTAAAAGGGATCCAGCTCTTTGCAGCCTTATATCAGGGTTACAGGTCACTGAGGGCCTGCTCCTCGGGTGGTGCTCAGCAACATTTCTTCAGGGCATGTAGCATTAAATGACTGCTGCCTCTCTCTTTCTTTTAGGTGTTTGTTTGTTTGTTTGTTGTTTGTTTCAATGGGACAATGTCTCCCTTGAAAATCTGTGCTGAAGTGCCCTTCATTCGTTGTTTTTAATGCTTCTTATTGTCAAGCCCCACCGCATTTTCAAGGTGAGGTGTCTGACATCAGCAATCACAGTCAGGATTTAGAACAGGAGATCCCAGATGTGTTTAAAGATCCTGTGTATGACCTAATTCTGAGAAACCACATGTACAAAAATGTGACATGAAATGACTGACGGAGGATCCAATAGCAAGTAAAGCTTTGTTTTATGCCTTCCAGCAACAATGCTGTTTGTAAAACACTTGAATTGCCCTAAAGGTGGGTGACATGCTGCTTAAACGCTGTATAATGTTACAGTCATAACACCAACTGTAGGAAGAGTTGTACCTGTTGCTTAATTAACTGATCAGGTGAAGCTGAGCTCCCTCTCCTCCCTGGAGTGCAAGCCATGCATCTGACCCCTGATACACACTGCACATCCTCAGAGCTCTCCATGGAAGGGTGCAGGGATACACAAAGCACTAAAAGCTGACACATCACTCAAGGCAAAAGCCTGCTGAAAATGAAACAGCCAAACCCCTTCATTTCCTCTGCCATTGATTGAAGTCAGCTAAAATCAGAGTTTTAAAACATCCAACCGTTACACCTTGGCCATTAAAAATGAAACGTGGGAGAATAAAAAATCTTAATTTTTTGAACTGTTTTTCCAAATATGTGCTGGAGACTTTAACATGCATTCAGTGTAATACCTGCTTCCATATTCAGTGGGCAGTGCCAGAGTTCAACCCCACATGATGCCATCAAACAGAACTGGCTCAATACAATATTCAGCCATGCAGCACATGCTTTTCTGTGCAAATAATGTTCTTTCATGCTTTGTATGAAACACCTATGGTGCCAGGCACATGAAGACTGATACAGAGCTTAATTTCTCCTGATAGCTATTCTCATAATGGGTCTCTCTTTTATTAGTTGCAAGGGATAGCTACAAACTGGATGAAACAAGGAAAACAAATTGAAATCAAATTATATGCAAGTAAACAAACTGTAATAAAATGAGCAGGCTGAACTTTCATCTACATTTCAACTGGATTTGAATCAAGTCCCCTCTGAGAGTCTAAGAAAGTTTGGTTAATTTTGTTTATTTGTTTGTTTGGTCTCTCTGCATTTCCTTGCTGTCATTGTGACCAAGAGGAGAAATGCTGGAAAACTGTGAGTAACTCTGATCTGCTGCTTCTGGCCAGGTCAAAAGTAGGACAAGCTGGAAATGTCGTCCAAACCCCCGTGTTTGGTGGATTCCCTGTTCAGAAGGTCAGAACAAGATGGAGATAAACTAAAAGACCCCAAGGCGATTGTACAGACTAAAAATCAACTAGAATTTAGGTGGCCAAGCTTAAGCTGAAATATCCAGCTTCATCAAAGTTTCTAGTCTTGCCATGAAGGGAAATTTAGTCTTTTGGATTTGCATTGTGCTTCCAAGCCCATGGTTGGCTGGGACACTGCAGGGTCCAAGGAGGTGTCTGAGGATCAGGTCCACCTTCCACTGGCACCACCACCTCCATCTCCAGTGAGTGTGTACTCTCAGGTTATGCATTCAAGTTTTAGGGGGACGCTGTATATGATCTGAAGTTGACTTTGGCTAAAGCTTAGCTCTTTTCCTCCAGAAAGAAGAGAATTACTTCCATCAGATCCCTTTTGACCTGATTCTCTAGAGATGGCATGTGGTTTGATCCAACAAAACAGATTTGTTGTCAGATCAAACCTAGTTATTCATCTTGCAATCTTATAATCCTTGTTGAAGCACAGTAGTTCCATTTAAAAGGAAACAAACTTGTGCTTCTAATAGTTTTAAAGTTCAGCATGTACTTGGGAAAGGCACAGCTAGAGTTAGGAGGGAATAATTTGTCAAGTGCACTGCTCTGACTGGGCAGCTTAGGAAAAAGAATGGGTTTACAGGTGCAGTTCTTGCCATGCGCACCTCCTGAACCCTCCAGGCTTTTGAGAGGAGGAAGGTGCTCTTTGCAGGACGTGGTAGCCCTTCCTTTACCATAACTCTGCCCTCTGGATCTGGCAGGGAGTTCTCAGGGTGCTGCAGCCAGGGCTTCTGTTCAGCAAGCAGATGGGGAGAAGCTTGTGTGTACAGAGGGTTATTCACAAATAGTTTAGGTAGGTAATATATACACACATTCCAGATGTGGACAGACTATTTAAAACAAAAGCACCCTGTTCCTGGCTGATGCAGAACTTCTGCAAGTTCTGGAAGACCCTGGGACATGACTGCTTAGCTTTAGCCAAGTTCAACTGCTCCTGCATTGCTCAGAAATGGAAGAGGAGTATGACTTACGTGGTGCTAACGTAGATTGCAAAGTCTGAGTATACACATGGATTTTAACAGCACGTGGCTGTGTCTGGCTGGCTTTCTCCCGGGGCAGCACCTCCTCTGCACGAGCCTGCAGAGAATGGACAGAGAGCACTGGCCGTGCCTCGCACAGTTCTCAGAGACACAACTTGAGTTCTCAGCCACAGACATGCTGCCCAAATTCAGTGGTCTGAGTGAGTCAGCACGAGCTGCTGGCTCAAACTGAAATCAGCAGAGCTGCAAACGTGTGCAAGCATGTCCCCAACAAGCCAGCTCAGTTGTGGGACTGGGAGCCTCCAACTCCAGACCGAGAAGTATCCCCAAAACCTCCCACAGCAAAATGCTTCCAGTACGGGCACAGCTCAGCAGCAGCCCAATGCTCGCTCCAGCCCCAAGCCTCTGGTGCAGGCTCTCCAGACTGAAACAGCTCTGCCAGTAGCACTGTCTCTCTGAAAGGGCCTTTGTCACCAAAGCTCTATCAGGTGAGGAATTGCTCTTCTCCCCATCGCTAACAACCCAGTTACATTGCTATTGTCAGTGGATCTTTGTCTCCTAAATTTGGGCATTTCAGCTTCTAACCTGAATGACCTTTTCAAACGCTGTTGCTCTGCAATGCAGTAACAGATCCTTTATGAAAATAGACTTGGGTAGATTAAATAAATTCAGAGAGACTATATAAATTCATCATGGCTACAGTTTGGGACCCACATTCTCAGTAGAAAACGAATTCTCATTGATGTATGTATGCTGGTTGGAAGAATTTTTCTTAAAGTCTTTTTTTTTTTTTTCCAAAGAATTGGAAATTCGCATAATTTTCCTTGCTTCAATATTTAACTAAGCAATTTTCAAATAGTCTAAACAAGCATGCAGAATTTTTTATTACCTAAAAATGATCTGTTAAGCCATGTATCTCTGCAGCAATCATGGGAGGCGCATGCTTCAGCTCTTTGTTTTACAATGCTATTAATTTGCAACTTCGGGGTGATCTGGACATGAGTGGACTTGTATGGTTTGGGTTTTTTATCCCTCCTCTTCTTTCCCCCTGCCCGTGCTTTGTAGAAAAACAAGCACCAATTCTGAAGTGCTAGAAAGAGCAGCTTGCTTTTGAGGCTGTCAGGCTGATACAAATGATCTTTGCTTCGAGCTTCCTAAAAAGACATAATTTCTGCTCTGTCTGAAAAGCAGAGGCTGCCTTGTTTGTTTTTATTTGCAGCATTCGGCAGCGTTGCTGTAGGCCACGAGCTGCAGGATGGCAGCAACACAGGATTATCCTGCAGAGCCCTAGCCGGTGAATCCATAACAGCCAACCTGAACTCTGCTGCGGGCTGCCATTTAATACCACAAGAAACTGTTTGCATTTCATCATGTAACCGGTTATGTGAATTCAAGAACCTTTCCCGGATCAGGCTGTGTTTTCACATGAAAGAAAGGAACTACCAAATGGTGGGGTGAAATACAGAGTTTGTTTTCCTGTAGGCCTGTTCTCTAAGCATAAACAAATATACTGTAGTGAAGACTCGGGCTAAGGCTTCAGAGGAGAAGCTGAGAAAAGGAGAGATGGGAAGCAGGAATAGATGAGGGGAAAGGGCTGGGGTTGTCTTTTCTCGTGAGATAGATTTCTCTGATATCGAGGCAACAGCAACAGGCTCAGAATTAAATGGGATTATAAAAATACCTTCAGAGTATCAGCTGAAGGGGGGAAATTTACTCTCCGGGTCCTAAAACCTTTCACTCCCGTTGGATTTGGTAGAGAATTGAGCCCATTTCTGACTCTTCCCCTCAGGCTCTGTTTGATGGGCTTTTAGTCAATGCGATTTCAGTCCAGAACATAATAAAGTTGCTCTGTTCCCCATGAAGCTCACATTATGGATGTACAGCCATCACGGTCTACGGATTGCTTAGTTTTTCCTGTAAAAACAGAAATCCTTGTACAGCTGGGAGCTTATAAAAACAAGCCTGAAGCTACCAAAATTTTTAGCTGTACAGTATAAATGAAAAACTAAGTTCTCCACTGCAAAACATATAGGCACCTATATATGCTCAAGGTTTTGACAATGAGACTCATTCATGCAGAAGAAGACACTTTACAGGTGAATATTTCCTTGTTCTGGCTTCACACGCTGCGTAATGTAATTAAAGAGCGTTTATGAATGTTCGGGACTGCGCTGCTGAGAATCCTGAAGAGAGGGGAAAGTGGAATTGTGTGTCTTTGTGATGTCCCTAGATGAGCGAGGTGATTTGCAGGCCAAGTGAGAGGTGAGGTTTTGAAAACGCAACCTTTTCCAAGCCGGAGTTCGGGGTCTAAAGGCAGTGACACGCGCGCAGTTTCGTCTCACATAATGGTAGCGTTGAGGTCGCAAGGTTTTTGTTCCTGGTAGTCGGTGCTGTCCCGACAAAAGTACCTCCAGGTTCGAGCCCTGCCTCTATCTGTCATTTAGAACGGGAGCGAAACGGGCTCTGGAAGGGAAGCGGGGCGGCTGCGGCCCCGGCCCGGCCCGGCCCGAGCTGCCTGCGGGCGCTGGAGCAGCCGCGTCCCGGGACAGCCCCGCTCCCTCCGCCCGAGGGGACACGGAGCTCCCGCGCGTCCGTAAGGCAGAAAAATGCCCCTGTCTCAGCCTTTTAATAGATTAAATCTGGTGAATTTTCATTGAGGCCGAAATATTTTATTTCCCGCGGTACATTTCGTTAACTCCTACGAGCGCCGTGCTGCGAGACAGACGCGCGCACGCCGCGTTTAACACGTACCCAATGTTTTCTGGGTTCGTTATGTGGAAAAATACTCCACGATCTTAAAGACCAGTAGTACCTGGGGAAACAACATTAATTTTTTTTTTTAAGAGAATTAACAGGAATACTTGAAACTGTAGCGGTGGTGACTGCCCTGTTCCGACCGCTTTGCGGGCTGTGCCGCGGGAAGGAGAATTGCTGGGGGGACGGAGCGGAGACCGAGAGCGCCCGGCCCTCCCCGGCTCCCGGAGCCCTGCGCCGCCGCGGATCCCGCTCCTCAGGGAAACGGGACTCGGAACAGGGAGCGCCGGGGGCCGCTTTTACATCCGTGTCCGCCTCGCTGCTACGACCGAGTGAGCGCAGGAAATGTCGGCACGGCCCCGGAGTGCTGCGGGCTCGAGAGTCCCGAAAGGTGCGCCCGTCCTTACGGGGCACCAGCAGCTTGTCCGTCCCGGGAGCCGGGGCGCGGCGGGGCGGCGGAACGGAGCAGGAGCAGCGAGACTGACAACGGGGCTGTGTCGGCTGTCCCCGTCCGGGTGTCGGTGCGAGAGCCCTGCCCCGGTGCCTGCAGACGGGCTGCGCTGGCCGAACGGGAGCGTGGCTCTCCGAGCCAGGGGCGGACCAGCATCCCCCGCCCGTGACACGTTTTCTCGCCGAGAGAAAAGGAAATAAAAACAACCTTTGGGAGAGAAAGGCCGCCGCATTTTCAAACAAACCCACCCCAGACCTTCTAGGTTCTGCTGCCTGAAGAGGGTGAGTAGAAAAGAAAACCCAAACCACTCGGGCTACTCGAGTCTTATCAGCGCTTCAGATGAAGGCGCTGCTTTCGTGGGAATCCTCGTCCGGGCCGCCGGGGCCAGCCGTGGGGGTGGCCCCGTGCCCCGTGTCCCCGCGGCGGAGACCCCGCTGCTCTCCGAGCCCCGCTCCGCTCGGCGCTACCCGCCGAGAGCGGGCTCAGCGCCGCACAGCGTGAACATTCCACCGGGGCCGCGGTGCGGGCTCTCCGCTCTGGTCGGGAAGGAGAACCCGGTCCGGCTCGGTAGGGGCGAAGCCCCAGTTTGCAGCGTCTCTCGGGTCGCCTCTCTTAGCGCGGATTGAGTCCCGCTCTGCCCACCTCCCTCCTGGCTTCCCTGCACAGGGGCTGGGCTGTGTCGGGGGCTGTTCTGCCCTCGCGTGCAGAAAGCGAGAGCCCTTTCCCCGCCGCAGCAGGCCGGCACACGGGCACCGTGAGCCCCCTCCATCGCTAATTCCCCTCCTGATTCCCCTGCCCCGGCGAGCGGCTGCAATTCCGGGCCGGGAGCGGCTCCGCTGGCTCCTTCTGCCCCCGCCTTGTCCGGGTTTGTCCGGTCGCTGCTCGGCCCCGGGAGCGGCGGCGGGCGGGGCGCGGGCTCAGCCGGGGGCACGGGTGGATGGGGCCGCTCCGCGGGGCAGGGATGCCTGCCCCTTCTCCCGAAAGGGCTCTCCGCTCTCCTCTGCTCGGGGTCGTCCCCGCTACCTTGCACTCCTCTCTCTGCGGCGTTTCTGTGGGTGCCGAGATGCCCTCAGCTCTCCGCTTAACTGTACAGCGTACAGCTGCCAGGGGCGTGTTCCTGCGTTTTCAGGTAGTTGTTTCATGTCCCAAAAAAGGCCTAATTAGGAGAGGGGAAAGGGGAGAGCCCGGCAGCCCCTGCCTGCCCTTGTGTCAAACTTTTAAGTAGCCGCACACGGGACTGCGCGCTCACCTTTGCTGCTCGGCCCGACCGCCGCTCCCAGCGCTGGGCTGAGCTTCTGCCCTGGTGTTCATCCGAAATCCCCCTCGGTGGGCTGTCAATAAAACCCAAACAAGATCCTCGGATGTCAAATGCCCTTTGAGAGCGAGCGAGCCCTGCCAAGGAGCTACGCGCCCGGCTCAGGAGTGAGAAGGGAGGAATGTGCCGTTTGGCGGAGGTGATGACACACGCGGCAGCGCTGCTACACCTGCACCGGCCCTCGCCGCGGAAATGCCTGCGAGGGGGAGCGCCGGCAGCAGCATGGGTGGCCGGCAGAAAGAAGCTCGCCCCGGCCCTGGGGAGCCCGGCAGCTCCGGCCCCGACGGCGAGACACAGCTGGCTCCCGCTGCTCCGTGGCCCCGCGCGGAGCGAGCCACAGGGGAGCCGCCGGGGGCTGCCAGGGGAGGGGAACCCTGGAGAGGATCTCTCCTGTGAGCCTCATCCCTTCGCCGTTCGTTCGTGCGCGTTAGGGGGGTGCCAGGGAACGGCGTGCGGAAAGAGCGGGCCTCCTTTCTGTGACCGAAATCACGCAGCCCGGGTTTTGGGGCACGCGTTCCTCCGCCGACTGGAGATAAGGGATTGGTTAGGCAGATGCAGAAACGTGCTCTGAGATATATAGAAATATATGATTTGATATATATATATATATACATCAAATAGTTCCTCTAAGAGCTCATTTATTTCTCGGTTAAAATAGGTTTCTACCTATTCGATAGCCCTTACCCGCAATTAGTCTGTCCCAGGGAGGGGAGCAGGGACCCGTGGCCGGGCAGAGTAACTAGAAATCGGCTCATGGGCCACCGAAACCCTGGGCGCCCCGACGGGAGAGGCCGGCTGCCCCGGGCATGCACGTTCGGCCGGCCCCCCAGGCTCACTCGATGTCGCACTTGAAATCATCGGGACAGGGCACATCCAGAGATGTGGTTCACGTGCAAGAAAGGCAGGAGGGAGTCTGAGGTGCCGGCGGGCAGAGCTGCGGGAGCAGAGTGCAGCGTGCAGCTGCTCCCAGGGCCGCTTTGGGCAGCCCGAGCTGTGCTGAAGCCCGGGCGGGAGGCCCGGTTCTACGGATCCAGGTCGGGCTCGCTGCAGATTCTCGCCCCGGGGGCCGAGCGAGGCCGCGGCCGCCGAGCGCAGGTGGCCCCGGCTCCGCGGAGCTCGGCCCGATTCTCGCGGCTGCCGGCGGGCGCCCCGTCTGATGGAAAGGCTCGGGGGTCAAACGGGGCCGGTCTGCCCCGCTCCCGGGACGGGACTGAGCCCAGGGTCAAGTGTCCCGCCGCCGTGCCCGTGCCTGAGCGGCCGCGGGGCGCCGCTTTGTTACAGCGCGACATCTCTTGTGCTCGGGCCAGCTGACGCTGCCCGTCTGCTGCTCGGGGAGGCTCTGCCTGAAGGCAGGAAAGGGGACGGAGAAGGGAGTGTCGGTGCCACACACGCTACTCCACGAACCGTGTGAAATTAGCCGAAGCCCTGCAGGGGAAGGAGCAGGAAAGCTGCCCAGTGTGTCATTCCCCGTCTGGCCACTCTGCCCAGGCCCTCGAGGCGCCTGTCAGCCCCGCAGCCGCGCTGGGGGCCTGCGTGTACTCTGCGGGGAGGGAGAAGGGGCGACCCGACACCTTTTGCTTTCCGCCTCCCGCAAATAAGAGCTGCAAGAATCGACTTGCAGGGAGCGGCAGCAACATCCTTGCTCTCCCCGGGCGCGATCGGTTGGCGGGGCCCGCGGCCAAGACATATAAACGCGACCGCGTGTGCGGCTGGACGTGTGACAAGCCGCCGTGGAAGGGCGAGCGCCGCGGGCACACCCCTTCGCACCCACCGCCTCCAGCGCGACCCCGCGCAGGGCGGGAGGGGAGCGCGGCGCCGCGGGCCACGGCGGGCTCCGGGGTGGGCGGCGGAGGCTCGCCCAGCGCCCCCCGGACGCCGCC